>CAHIKZ030000903.1:477500-515000 GCA_903632075.3 Acanthosepion pharaonis | reverse complement strand
GATCTCGCGAGAAGTGTGATGTGAGTTTGTCACGTGGGTTGCTTATTGTTTGTTTTAATTTTATGGTATTTGCTTTAACGATCGAAGACTGTGTTGACTTAGTATTGGGATAAAAAAAAAAAAACAAAAATAATATGATGGACTAAAACTAACAATAAAATAAAAATGGTGAAATACTTCAACTAAAAACCTGAAAATAATGACTTTTATTTATTGCTTGAGATAAAAAAAAAAAAAAGCAATGGTAATAATTCGTCATATAACTTGTGGTAAAACAATAATTCCAATACTTATAAAACTAAACTTTTCATTTAAATAATTACAAAACTAGTTTTTTTCACCACAAGAATGACAAAACTAGGCTTTTCATGCCAATAAATAAAAAAGTAACCTTTTCATTTCAGTACTTAAAAAAACTAGGATTTGTATTTAAATAATTTCAAAACTAAGAAGTCAAAAGTAAGCTATTCAGTTAAAGAATTATAGAATTAGGCAGTCTAAATTAGTGTTTTTATTTGAATAATTACAAAACTAGGCAGTCAAAACAGAGCTTTTAATTTAACTAATTAAAAAACTAGGCTTTTTATTAAAAATAAAAAGCTATGCTTTCATTTAAACAATTACAAAACTAGGCACTCAAAACTGGGATTTTCATTTAAATAATTACAAGACTTGGTTTATCATTATTTACATTATTCGGACTATTGTCCTCATTTTTATCGCCATATTTATTACAACGTTTCGGCCGTTGTACGCTCCGGCCTTCTTCAGGTGGTTGGAATGTCGAAATGAAACCTTTATTTCGCTCACTGGGGGAGACTGTTCTAGTTCCACGTACCATGTTTAATGGATGTGAGTTATCAGTTATCGCCTGTTAATTCCCATCTCCAAGTTCTCCACTGCCGTAACCGTGTATTGAACTCACACTCTTTGGACAGTAGATAAAGGTGTTAGTTAGATCCAGTGACAGGACCCAAAGAGTGTGAGTTTTATATTGTTTGTGTTGTATAGAGTGCAGATAATTGCATATTTCATGGTGGTATATTACAAAGTTTTCGTTTTTAGTTTTCCGTTGATATATATATATTTCCATTTAAATAATTACAAAACTAGTTTTTTCACTACAAGAATGACAAAACTAGGCATTTCCTGTCAATAAATACAAAAGTAAGGTTTTCATTTCAGTACTTAAAAAACTAGGATTTGTATTTAAATAATTTCAAAACTAAGATGTCAAAAGTAAGCTTAATATATATATATATATATACATTTATTTATATTTTCGATTGATATATATATATATACATTTATTTATATTTTCGATTGATATATATATATATATATATACATTTATTTATATTTTCGATTGATATATATATATACACATTTATTTATATTTTCGATTGATATATATATATATATACATTTATTTATATTTTCGATTGATATATATATATATACACATACATTTATTTATATTTTCGATTGATATATATATACACGTTTATTTATATTTTCGTTTGATATATATATATATATATATATATATATATATATTTATATATATATATATATATATATATAATTTTCGATTGTTTGTATATTTATTTGGGAAAATATTAATACACGTAACCGATAATATATAAATATATATATATATAAATCAAATGGACAAGGTCCGACAATTTATTTATTAAAACATTTTTTATGTTTAAGTTGTTATTTTATATCCATACAAGATTTTGGAAATGAGTTTATCTGTTTATGATAAATAGTGTATTAATAACATTTACCATGTCTTACATGTCAAAGTTTTCGAAAATTTAGTTCTTCCGACAGGTTCGATATATATATTTCCACCGTAATATATTCGGAAAAACTAGTTTTTTTCACAAAAAGCGTTCATGACAAAACTAGGCATTCTGTCAAAAAACGTCAAAGGTTTTCCATGAAAATCTCGGATTTGTATTTTTGTATAATTCAAAGGCACATTTTCAAATGTAAGTTAAATATATATATATATTGATAACGAATTTATTTAAATTTTCGGACTTCCTGATATGTATATAATACATTTATTTACATACATTTTCTGTTTTGATATATATATATAAAGTTATATAAATTTTCATTTATATTTTCATATTGTATATATATATAGACAGAGAAAATATTATAGTTTTTCCAACGAGAAAAAAATGTATTTTTTTAAAAAGAGAAACCGCAAACGTTTTTGGTTATATTGTGGATTTGCTTTAGTATATATATAATATTTTATTCTTCACATTTCTGCTACACGTGTTTCCGCTATGTGACCTTTTTCAGGCAAATAAAGGAGTCCAAAAAAGAGTTCAAGGCTCCTTAACAAATACAGAAAACGAACAACGAGGCATTGAAAGAATATAGGGAAAACTTATTCCTTTTAAAAATATATTCCTTTTATTTGCCTGAAGAAGATCTAATTCAAATGGGTCGGGTTTCGATCCTGTCTTGAAGCAATCGCATGTCTAGTCACAATGATAAGCTATGAAACAGTCTGTCTGCGGATGATAAAATGATGATCAAGATAGTCTTTGTATATTTCTCATGTTTTTTTTTTTTATGTAGGTGCATGGTAAAGGTTTTCGAAATTAAAAAGAAAATGTTTGGCAATTCCTGTAGCCTTCGCAAAATTTCAAATCTAGTGGTCGTTAATGATCACAGTGTGAGAATCGCCAAGAAGCCTTTGGTTGCCGCACCTGATAAAGGTTTTTATTGCCTCTGCCCCACCTTTTTCTTTTATGTCTTTTACTCCAGTCAAATGATGCCAACTATAAGTGGTGAGGCTGATAAGTCTTTTTCACCGTGTCATAATATATACATACATACATATATATATATATATATATATATATATATATATGTATATGAAGAAATATAGTTTTAAAGTGTGCTATATTTATGGGATAAAGTGTTCAATATCAAAGATAGAGTGTGTGTAAATAAAAGTGAACATTGAAGTCAACATCCAGAAGCGACAAGCTGTTTCATACTAGACGTAATCATCAGATGACCAGTGGACTGAGGATTGCGTCTAGCATGAAACAGACTGTCGCCTCTGAGTGTTAACCTCAATGTTCACTTATATATATATATATATACATATTTGGGCAGCAACCTTTCTTTCAAACATATTTCGTTGAATATGACTTTTTCTGTTTTGTGCCGTGTCCATTCAGGGCGTAGGGTCATGGCCCTCCACATCTTCCTGTCCCTTATAACTCTTAATAAGTTTTGTCTATTCTGGAATTTCTCCCGCACCCTCTTTTACTATCCATTTTATTGATCCTATCTTGTCCTTTCCCTTTAGGTCTCTTATTTCCGTCAGATGATTATCATTATATTTCGGTCATGACCCTCCACATCTTCCCGCCCCTTATAACACTTTTGTTTATTCTGAAATTTCTCCCGCACCCTCTTTTACTATCCATTTTATTGCCCCTCGTCCTTTCCCTTTAGGTCTCTTATTTCGGTCAGATGATGCCAACGCTAAGCCGTGAGGTGTGTAGCTGAGAACCCCTTTTTGTTTTACTTTGTCTTATTTGTGTATAAGTGAGAATATGCGAAGATATAATGGTAATATTAACCGTTTCTGTGCAAGAAAACATTTTTGTATTCATTGACGGAGCAGCCAATAATCCTCTCAGTCGAAATTTATAAAATCTTTCTCTTAAAACATTTTTCTTCAGGTAAGCAGTTTTCTCAAGTCCAGTTGCTGTTATCGCTCTTTCCAGTATTGATGGAAGTTTCCTTCCTAACCTTTTGTTTGAAGTAGTGTGGAATATCAACGTCTAATGTCATTATTTTCTCTTCTAATTGCATGTACTATCCATTCTGCTCTTGATAGTCCTTAAGTGATGTGGTTTTTATTATTTGGTACAATTCTTTGTTCGTGATTCTATAGCGCCAAATTTGAAAAAGTGTGGTCTTCACCAAGATCCACAGGCTTCACTCACTCAAAGCCATTTTAACCATTGACCCGAGAAGGCGGTTGTAGACAGCTGATAGTTTAGATATTTCTGAATAGCTTTGGTGCCTTGCATGAGATCCATGTGAAAGTCTCAATCTGATGAGGCTATTTAAGAACATGACTCGAGTTTTCAGGTTGATGTTTTGGTTCTGTAGCAATTGGCGGTGTTGTATGAAACTACTTGCAGCACTGCCTATTCTATGTTCCATTTTTTCTCTCCTATACTTAATTTGTTATAACTGATCCATACGCCGAGGTATTTGAAGTGTTTAGTATTTACTAATTCCACATCCTGAATTTTAATGATGGATTCAGTGTAGGTGCCATCATTGCTTTCTTACCAATTCCAGATCATAGTTTCTGTTTTGGAAGGGTTTATCTTGAGTGCTATTTCATGGAACACTTGGTACAGGATGTTGCTTTTCTGTTCAAGATCATTCTTAACACACTATGAGTATGAATATCTATGCCATCAGCATAACCATACCCCGTATCATCAATACATTGGTCTCGGGAGGGGAAGCTGGTTCTTTGTGTTCTATTGGTAGATCTGTTTAGGATATGGTATGGAATGCTTACATATTCAAGTGATATTGTTATTAAATCTAAAAAACATACTACAATGTTCACTTTCATATTTACACACGCTTTATCTCTGATATTGTGCACTTTATCCCATAAATATAGCATATCTTAAGACTATATTTCTTCATCTTTATATATATATATATATATATATATATATATATATATATATATATATGTTAGCCCAGCATTGCCTGGGTTTATTCAAAAAAAGATCACGAATCTCATCCAATCTGTAAAGTTAAAATAAAGGTTTTTTTCTTTATTGCTTCTTATTAATATGGCGAAAAATTATAATGACATAAAGTGTGAAAACAATTATAACAGGAGAAAGTTGTTTTTTACAGAAGCGCAAAAGATACAAAAAATATTTGTCAGCAAATGAAGAGTACATTAATCGCAATCGATCTTCGAAAATTGTTGAGGAGAAATGCTTTCTTGACAGCTTTTGCTCAAACTACATCGAATAAACAACATGCATTGTAAAGAGAAGAAATTCAACAAAGACTTCTCTTAGCAGCCGTGCCAAGGCTGAAAACCAACGTTCACAAAGGCTGTATAGAATTGTTCTTTTCCCCTCAGTTTCGAAAGCTCGAGTAGAAGCAGGTCTGTCAGTGTTCCTTCCTCGTCTAGTTAACCGTTGCTCATTAGTTTCTGCTGACCTTGCATTAGCTGTACGAATAGCATTTTGTGTCAGTCTAATTTGAGTTTCTTGTTGCGAAGCGTTTCTTCTCCATGCTTTCATGCGTTTGGCTGTAGTAGTAGTAGCAAGTCAAAGTGAAGGATTTCACTTTCTTGGCATTACTGTCAGGCTGTATTTGGAGGGCTTTGGCTAAGCTTTTTGAATAACAATGAAGTAATCAATTAAAAAAAAATTATAAATGCGTAATTAAATTCAAATATATTAATTATACAGTACCATATATAGTCTATTAGTAAATTAAATAAATATAGTATTTTAGATATGTATAAATAAAAATATAAGTATAAAAAATATGACTTAATCAAATTTGAATACCACCTTTAAGAAAATCTCGATGTAGTTTTAGAAAGAAAATAAATAAATACATAAAAAATGCCAGATAATTGTAGCGTAAACCTTAATAAGATAAAAATAAACCAAACAATAATAATTTGACAGCTTCAAAGAAAAAGTCAGTATGTCTAGAGAGAAATCATAACCCCCACCCAACCTTAACCGACTTTAAATTTTCCACATAAAAGATACACTTGCTTTCTACATTCAAAGAAAATCCAACACCCCCTTAATAAAAAAAAAATGGGAATTCTCTTAACACCAACTTAACATAAAAATAGAGTGAAACCAATTTTTTCGTAAGTTATTCTTAGCATCGCTTGAGAATGGAACGGAGCTCCGAATTTTAAGTTTAAACTTTAAAGTTAAATTTTAATATTTAAGCTGTGTCGCGATGGAGACATATTTTAAAAACATAATTAAATATATATATATATATATGTGTGTGTGTGTGTGTGTGTGTGTATATATATATATATATATATATATATATATATATATATATATGGTACGAAGTGGTGAAAACATCATTCACGAATGGGTGATTTCTGATGCTTGAGATGCGAGTTCAAGTAAGGGCCGGAAAAAAATTATTTTGCAGTCAGCATTAATTATTTTAAAGATTTTTTTGTTAAGTCTAACTCGACATTCGAAAATTATAAATGTCTGTTTCAATGACGCTTGGCAAAAAATCAGTTATGAAAATTTATACGCTCAAAATAACATTTTAAACAATAACGTGATCTTATATGTTCCCCTCTTCCTCTGTCTTTTCCTCCCAGGAAAAAAAAAGGACATTAAAAAAACAAAAAAAAAAAAAAAAAAAAAAAAACTATGGGGAGCCAACTTTAAAAATGAATAAAAACCTTTTCATACACACACATACAGACACACACATACGGACAGACGCACACAAAAAGAAAACTCGCGCGCTCAACACAAATGCAGACGCACAAATAGACAACCCAAACCGCTACTGCAGAATATAGCACGCGCATGTCCAACATACTTAAAGGATTTTCCCGCCAATTTTTTATCTTTTTTGTTTGTTTGTTTGTTCTCCCTTTTCTTTTTAGTTTACATATACGTCGTCATATTGTGCGTTGAGATTCGGCCTGCCATTCCTAAAAAGGTTCTTTTGAAGTACGACGCCTGATTTTTGGCAGATAACCAAACGGCTTTGATGTAAACTGTTTTCCAGTGACTTGACGTTCTCACGTGAATGATATACGGGAAATTAGAAAATCCTCGCTTGACCAGCAGCCTCGCCGATTTGACCTAAACGAAAATTGCACGAATGGACATATATCAGGTTTCTCTTTGGTGGGGTGGGGCGCTTTTTCGTTTAAGTATTTCAAGCTGTTAACAAAAAGAACAATATTGATCCGAAATTATGACATGGTAGAAGAAAGAATGAAATCGATAGAAAGAAAGATGATCGAACGATTGCTAAAAGAGGAATACGAAGTGGCAGATGAAAGAGAAAAGGCTAGCAGCCATTATGTTTGACGTGACAGTCTGCCTATAAGGTATTGTTACTGAATTTGTTTCTTACTAGGTCCTCTATAAATGTGGCCTTGTGGTGAACTTGGAGTTGTCAGCCAACGGAATTAAATGCTAAGTAGAGAAAACATGAGCAATAGAAAGAGAAAATATTATAAATAAGGCTACACACACACACACACACACATATATATATATATAGAGAGAGAGAGAGAGGATCGAACTCACTCTTAAAATCGATGGCCAGCCCGACCAGCTCTCAGCTTTATTTCTTCATTATTCGTCACAGAAAGTCCAACTGTCTCTAAGTACAAGTTATGTCTATGCAATTCCCAGTATCCTTCTGTAGCCATATTATTAGTAGATATCGGTTAAGTGCTTTATTTGAAACACGTTTCTTCTATGTACCGTGTTCATTCAGAATAAGGGAGATCGTGGCTCTCCACAACTTCATATCCTTTTAGCAAAAAATCCGTACCGTTTAGCAACGTTTGTCTTTTAACTACCCCCCACACACACACCAGTCACTGTCCTGCCAACCATTTGCACAAGTTCATTTGGTGGGCTACTTGTTGTATATATATATATATATTGAATTTTAGGAACTTGGGCTTTATAGCCATTCTTGCCAAGATGCCCGTTGAGAAAATTTTTAGAAATTTTTTTTTTTATCATCAAATACATGAGGACATTTTTATCATTGTTATTGCTAAAAAATCTATAATAAAAATTAAACAAAACAAAATAACGTTACGACTCGGAACGCTTTTCCTAAACAAATTTGAATACACGTCCTCGTTATGTTACTACAATAAAAGTTTTATTGAAGCGAATTTATTGAAACAAAGCAAATTCAGTTGCCCGTTGATGACAATTCCAGAAACTATAAATAATTTTTTTTTCTATCCTCTGCCAGCCGCAATGATGGAGAAAGCATTACCTCGAGCCATCGCCAGTGAGACACGCTGCAAGAGCCACTCCGTTTCGCGAGGCTCGTCCCTTAATCGAGACGCAATCGCGCCAATCCTCCGAAGGAACGCCATCGAACGAGGGCCAATAACCCCTGAAGTGTCCACCGCCACAGGAGTAAAAAGAAAAAAGAAATCTATCAGCAAGAGAAGAATATTTAACTATTTTTTTCATCTCTGCGTCCTGAGCGAGGACCCCGGCTCAACCGCGGACCTGATCAAATTACCGACGAAGAATGTATCCTCACAGGTCACATCCCAAATCAACGACTTCCCCATTTTAAAAGTGAAAATGGTAATCCCATCCGGCCGCTTTCCATCACCACGGTCGAGGCCTACGGGTGCGATTTGGGAAAGGAACCCAGCTGCATCCAAACCTCTTTTGATGATGTCGTTTATTGCTGCATACCTTGAAAAACGGCCGGCACTATGACGACAGGAGAGAGGATGCAAACCAAACTCATCGATGGAGGCTCCACATCTGTGATGCTCACATAATTTGAGTCCAAGAAATTTTAAATTGCTTATAGGTACCTATCTTATTGTTTCATAATGTCGTGTATGGGCGTTCGTACAAAATTCGACACTTTTATACACACCCACACACGCACGAAAAAAATCAAAATTATTTTTAAAGTATTAGGGGGTCCTGTTCTGCCATTCACTTGCACAAGCTTGTTAAATAGGTTGATCATGGCTCTCCACAACTTCCTATCCTTTGTAACTCTTAGCCATGTTTGTCTTTTTACTATCCACCCACCAGTCCCTGTTCTGTCTTCCACTTACACGAGCTTGTTAGTTAAGCTGGTCATGGCTCTCCGCAACTTCCTATTGTTTGTAGCTCTTAGCCATGTTTGCCATTTTACTATCTTTCCCAATCCCTGTTCTGCCATCCACTTACGCAAACTTGTTTGGTCGGTTGATCACGGCTCTCCACAACTTCCTATCCTTTATAACTCGTAACAGTGATTGTCTTCTTACTATCTTCCTACCATACAAACTCATTTGGTAGGCTGCTTGCTCCTTTCGGTTTCCTCGCTTGCCTTCAATATGCCACGTGACTATCAAATTTTCCAAGGCCCACTTTCCTCATTACGTGTTCCAGAAATTTAAATTGAAACTTTCTGATCCTAAAACTCAAGTGTCCTTGTTGCTTACATGTTTCGTCCAAGGCATTCTCAGTATCGATTTGTAGATCAACATATTTTTTGCCACAATTCTCGGCTTCATCTGGGCTGATATTGTCCAGCCTTCGTTGTCAATTAGGAGCATTGATATTACATAGCAGTTCAGCTTCTCTTTTCTTTGTTTCTAGTGACATTTCCCTATCTAACTGAGCCTCCAGCCTAAGACTAAAAGGACCTCTCGTCAAAGCTTAGAAAAAAGCAATGATAATTGTGAAGAAATAATTTTGAATTCCTCAAATCACTCTACGGAACTTCAAAACATCGTTTTAACTCTGATTCGGACTGAAAGTCCGATTTGGGCAGAAATACCAATTCTTTAAACGCCAATTCTTCAAATGACAAACTTTGTGGAACTTCAACGGTGTTGTGTTCTTCAAATCACCAACTCCGTAGAACTGCAATGGAGTTGAGTTCTTCAATTCACAAACTCTGCGGAACTTCAAAACCTCACATCACGAAAGCTCTTACTTTAACTCTGATTCCTTGCCATTTTGAAGAAATAAAACTGATTTCCTCAATTCACAAAGTTCTGGAGATATTTTAAACTGAATTTAAAACAAAAAGTTTTACATTTACAAAGTTTTTTATTAATTTAAACTCAATATAGATTTTTAAAAAAATTAAATCACTATTTTTTTTCAGTTACTTTAAAATTTGAATTTTTAATTGTTCCCTCCTCATTTTAATACAAATCCCAATGCTGGATGTTCAAGCACCAGATCAAGGACAGATTTTTCAATGCCGGGATCATCCTGATTGTAAAAATATATATCTATGTAGAGTAAGTGTGGTCCAAGTTAGGGGTGGGGGTTAGAAACACAGATGAACGGACAGAATTTGCCATTTATTTATTTAGATATAATTATAAAAATTCCGTTCGTGTTTTTGTAGGTAACTTCCTGTCATATATGCCTTATGACAAAGGATGTCTTTTTTTCTTCTAATTCCTGTATTGAATATTTAAAATATTTAAAATATTAAATATTTGGTACGACGATTTGATGAGCTTGTGTGAGCATTGAGGAATAACTTTTTCATCAATGCAAAATTTTTCAGATTTAACCTTTTGTCTTTTCCTACAGGTTAACTCTTAGAAATTTTTATAATTTTAAAAAGTGAACATGTAACTGAAATATGTTGGAAAATTTCCAAACGTTCATTTGAATTGAAGAAAATATAAACATTAAGTAAAATGATTACAATCTGTTGAATATAAAGAAGTCTTTGGCGACGGAGTAGTTATTTAATTTTATTTTATTTTGTGGTTAGTAGCAAATATATGAAATTATATTTAAACTTGTTTAACTATTCCATAAAAACGTCAGAAACATCTAATTTTGAAATTTGAATTGTATCTATTTTCTGCTTCAGTAATCTAGGAATGTTTATCTAAACAACACTGTTATCGAAAAAAATCTTGCTTCTTCAAACTACGACAAATATCGAAAATAAAAATAAATAAAAAATAATAAAAATACCTTTTTTTTTTTTTAAAGAAATCGAAAATGACCTGTACCGTTAAAAAATGATAGAAATGCAGGGTGTCCCCCAAAATTTGACATCATTTCGTAGGACAATAATTTTAGCAATTCTCGTTGAAATAACCTTGAATTTTCACGGAATGTATAGAATAAGATCAAGATTTTATATTTAATGTTTTATTTTTGTTCTGTTATCAGGTTGATCCATGCCGTTCACCACTAAAGAGAAGGCATTTTGCGTTTTGGAATATTGCTCGCACACAGTCACCCAACACTGTGAAGCGTGCCTTCAATGCAAAATTTAGAAGAAATTCTCCAACTGGCAAACAAATTTGGATTTGATACCAAAAATTTTAAGAGGGCTAAAGAATCTATCTTGTAGACCATCATTAACATCAGCGTGTTTGGCAAGAGATTAACTACCGACTTGATATGTGCCGTGTCACAGGCGGTGCATATATTGAACTCTTATAGAATCGGTCCCATAATAATCTGTTGAATATAAAGAAATCTTTGGCAACGGTGTAGTTATTTAATTCAATTTTATTTTGTGAGTAGTAGCAATATGAAATTATATTTAAACTTGTTTGACTATTCCATAAAAACGGCAGCAACATCTAATTTTGAAATTTGAATTGTTTCTATTTTCTGCTTCGGTAATCTAGGAATTTTTATCTAGACAACACTGTTGTCGAAAAAAGATCTTGCTTTTCAAACTATGGTAAAATATCTAAAATAAAAATAAATAAAATATAAAAAATAGAAATATAAAATATAAAAATATAAAATATAAAATAAATAAAATATAAAAATAAAAATATAAAAAATATATAAAATGTATAAAATATAAAAAATATGAAAATAAAATATAAAAATAAATATAAAATAAATAACATAAAATTTAAAAAAAATATAAAAATATAAAATAAATAAAATATAAGAAAAATAAAAATATATAAAAATTAATAAAAATGTATAAAATATAAAAATATAATAAATATGAAAATAAAATATAAAAATAAATACAAAAAATAAAAATATAAAAAATAAATAAAATAATAAAAATATGTATTTTTTTCTAAAGAAAGTGAAAACGACCTGCATCGTTAAAAAATACAGGGTGTCCCAAAATATTTGAAATCATTTCGCAGCCCAATAATTTTGGTAATTCTTGTTGAAATAACTGTTATATTCCGTGCTAATATACTTGAAAAACAAGGTGGATAAAATAAATAAAGGCTTATTGTAAAAAACCAATACAATAAGAATAAAGGTAACAGTTATGCACAAGGTCGTCGCAAATCAATGCATTAGTGAGTGCTACTACTGGAAGGTCGGTAGTTCTCGCGTAAGTCGTACTCCCAGCTAGATAATATTTACCAGTCTCCCCACGAGGTCGGATGTGGTACAAGGCTGAATTTAACGTGGGGCATTCAGAGCCTGTAGGCTCGACCGAAAATATTCTCTTCGAACTCGTATAAATGGGTTCAGGGTGGGTTTACCTCCCGGGACGAGACTCTGCCCTTCGGCTGAGTCTCGTTCGGGTTTCTCTCTGCTCGAAGGCAGAGAGTTCAACCACACAGCCGAAAAGATTTCGCTTGGAATATTTAGAATATTCGGCTGGAATATTTACATCCATTAGACATGGCACGTGGAACTAGAACAGTCTACACCAGTGAGCGAAATAAAGGGTTCAGTTCGACATTCCAACCATCTGAAGAAGTCCGGAGCGTACAACGGCCGAAACGTTGTGATAAATATGCCGGCAAAAATGTAATAAATATGGTGACAAAGGTGAGAACAATAGTCCAAATAATGTAAATAGTCTTCATAAATCCTCATCTCAGAAATATAGACAGAAACTAAAAGGCCGAAACATTGTAATAAATATGGCGACAAAGATGAAGACAATAGTTCGAATAATGTAAATAGTATATATAATACCTCATCTCAGAAATATAGATAGATACTCAAGTATAGAGAATCCACACTGTCCTGCTATTTAACCCGTAGGTTCCTACAAAAGTGCTACTTACAACTACTATGTTTTTTTTTACATAATACACAAATTACACACTCCTGAGGTTGACACATGAGAAGCCATAAAATTGTGCTCAAAATATGTAGATTTCGGCATTAAATAATCCATAGTAGTTGATATGCCACTAAATAAAATCAACCAACCATATAGATATGTGAACGTCTGATTTAATTATATATATATATATATATATATATATATATATATATATATATATATATATATATGGTGGACTCTCCCGTCGTATTCGAAGTATGAGGGTCAAGCAGATCAGTTCCTGGGAACCGACAGCCCAGATCCCAGCATATATGATTTGATTATAGTGGTGAAGGTTTCATGCAGGACCATCCACACTTTTTGAAGGACCGAATACAGAGACATGGTGCACAAAACGACCCTCCGCAGGTTTTGAATTCAGAGTGAGCCTTCTTTTATTTTGCTCTGTTTAATGAAAATAAACATTGAGCGCTCTTTGTGAGTCAGTTTTAACATTTAATATTTCAAAATTCCATGTGCTAATAGAACTCGTGTGGATTATACCAACTGATTAATACCTGCATATATATATATATATATATATATATAAGGCTCAAGCACTAAACCATGGAATATTAGTGTTTGAGCCTTTTTATATTATATTCTTGCTCCGTATTGTACATTGAGTTCTACGTGGATTTTATCCTCTTCGAAATACATATATATTGACCATTAATATTATCTATCTATCTATCTATCTATCTATCTATCTATCTATCTATCTATCTATCTATCTGTGTGCGTGTGTGTGTGCGTGTGTGTGTGTGTGCGTGTGTGTGTATGCATGTCTAACAACACATATATACATACATTCACAAACATATACGGTCCTGGGTATGACGATAAACTACATCCAGCAGCAAGTCCTCTGATCTGGAAATTTGAGGTTTTGTGGAACCACCTCTTAATTGCTGTTGTTCCCAGGTCCACCCTGACCCTGGGTGGTAGCACCTGTCAGGGTCTCAGCTATGGGTAAATATTGAACACTCCCGAACAAAAACCTACGAAAGTATAAAAAATACATTTTTATATTAAAAATACCAGCAATATATCAAACAATTTCGGACACGTTCCCAAACTATGAACATCAGCCAGAAAGGAGAATATAGAGCGATAACTGATTGCAGAAAAGGCATAGTGCTCAACAGAATAAGAATTGGACACACACACTTGACACACACACACATACAGGATCAAGGCAGAAACTAGACCTCAGTGTACTCACTGCAACCAATTTCTCACAGTCAAACATCCTGATAAAATGTAAGAAGTAAACAAACACGTGACATGTATTAGCAAGATCAAAATCTTAACAAGCTCATCAAAAATATACTTACTGCACAAATAATAGGATATCTGAAGAAAATAAAATACTTCCAACTTCTATAGAAAATAGAGCCTGCATGTTGAACCATAAAACTTATGTTTTTAAATACTCCTGAACTATATCATTTGTGATATTTTGAAAACAATTTTGAAACCTCACAATCACTTGAAATGTTCTGAAATATTCCTGAATAAAAATCCAGTTTCAGCATTAAATAATCCACAGAGGATGATATGATGGTAAAGCAAATCAATAATCAATCAGTCAATTAATCAATCAATCAACGATACATATAGTACAATAACCAACAATACAATTTTATAGCAAAATGACCAACAATACATTTTTATAGTAAAATGTCCAACGATATATTTTTTAAAGCAATATGACAAGCAATATATTTTATAAGAAAATGACCAACAATACATTTTATAGCAAAATCAGTAACAATACATTTTTAGAGTAAAATGACCAACAATATTTTTTATAGTAAAATGACCAACGATATATTTTTAAATCAAAATGACCAACAATACATTTTATAGTAAAATGACCAACAATATTTTTATAGTAAAATGACCAACGATATATTTTTAAAGAAAAATGACCAACAATACATTTTATAGTAAAATGACCAACAATACATTTTATAGCAAAATGACCAACAATATATTTTAATAGTAAAATGACCAACGATATATTTTTAAAGCAAAATGGCAAGGAATATATTTTATAGTAAAATGACCAACAATACATTTATCTGTAGTCGAGGGCATACAGTTGCGTTCAAAATATATTTACTTGAAACCATAACATTGTTCGAATTATTTAGATTTCAGCATTAAATAACCCAAGAGATGTTGCTATGCCGCTAAACAAAACCAACATATCATAGAATAAATAAGTTTATATTAATTGAAATTAATACTCAATGATGTTTTTTATTTACTTTTCTTTAGTAAAGTTATGTGAAATTTAAAACTGATGACATTAAAATAAAATGACATTAAAATCGAAAATTAATTTCCCTTTATCCTTTCGTCATTCAAATACAATATTCGCTAATAATTTAAAAAATGTTTAAATATGTTTGCTTTCATTTAAAAAAAAATATTTAAAAAAATGTTTGCCTTCATTTTTATCGTATACAAATGGGCGATTTAGGGCGTTCTATGAGTAACAGACAAATTCGAATTAAAAAAAGAAAAAAAAAGCGTGACTTGATCTGTTCTCTTTCTCATCGTGTCTCATACATTGTGGGATGATAAGACCTCTCATCTCTCTTAGCAGTCTATTTTCTTTCAGAATAGCAAGTTTATGGACACAATGAAATCAAGCGGAAATGAACTGGCGCGCTTTTGTATTACGTACCGGTCCGACCAGCCAGTCCCCATGGCACCCATTATCAACACCAAGGGCAGGAAATCCGCTCTTGTATCTTGAATATCAGCCAACGCTGTTCGTCTTCTGAAGCAACCAAACTTGGTAAAGTTTATTCTTGCAGACGCAGAGGAAATGGCAGCGATAGTGTTACCCCGTACATCGATTCCAGGGCCGAATTAATCTGCATTTTGGAGTTAATGTTGATAAGAAAATTCCTGAATATTTGTCAGTCGATCAAGCTGAGAGATAGTCGAGGCAAAGGATAGATCTTCGTTACAAGTTCAGTGGATGACAGTTCAGAAATCAATGTTGCGTTTAAATGGAGTTACTACTGAGGGATAGAGATTCTTAGAACTGAATCATTAAAAGAAAAAACAAAAAGAAACTCGCATTAAAAAAATTAAAATAAAATTCAGATGAAGACGAATATTAAGGAAAACATTAAAACACAATCTAAAAGAAGAAAATAATAGTGAATAAATAATTTGCATGGACGCGTTAACACGTCTGGTTCGGCGATAGTTGAACATTTATTAAACAATTCTGGGCATGACGATAAACTACATCCGGCAACAAGGCCACTGATCGGGAGGTTTTGAAAAACGTAGCTGTTGTTTCTAGGTCCACCGTGACCCGGGATGGTAGCACCTGTTAGGGTCCCAGCTATGGGCAAATAGTTAACTCCAAAACTGTGGTCAAAGCACTATGAAAGTATAAACATTTTTATAGTAAAAATATCATCAATACATTTTCATAGTAAAAAAAAAAAAAATGACCAGCAATACATTTCTGTAAAAAAAAAAAAATTCAGAAAATATTTAATGACTCCTGGTACATTTATCCCACAAACAATATTGGCGGACTTATGTGAGTCCGGGAAAAAATAAGTAAAAATGGAATTTAAACAAAGAAGTATTTTAAAGCAAGTTCACCCCAAGCAAGTCAGTAAAGCCACTAATATACAAGGGCTTACTGGCTGTGGAAGAGTTAGAAAACAGAACCAAAGGAAGAGTAATCAGGACAGCAGATGCCGATTGACATTGTCTTTACATTTTTAAAGTTAATGTTGACTGGAAAGCATGAAGTCAGAAGAGATTTCCATAAGCGAGAAGTGCAAGAGAAGAAACTATTAGCATAGAACTTGCGGTTACATTTAGGCAATTCAAGTGCAAATTGATGATACCTTTTCGCCAATTTAGTACTGTGCTTAAATTCATAAAGTCTAGGTACCAAAGCGCATCCGAAGAATTACCATGAAAATATTTCTAGAAAAGAAAGACAACCTTACGTCGATGGGAAGGTGGCTGAAGCCGAGGCGCCAGGTCAGAATCAATAATATTGCTGATTTTCCTTTGGATTTTATCAAAAATCTCTAGATATACAACCGGAGCACCGTACCATATATCTTCTCTTCTCTTGTCTTGTAACGGCATTCACCCGGGGTGGGTTGAGCCGGCTCCAATATTGGAGTTTCATGGGAATTTGGAATTCACAAGCGGTCCCCAAACCCGCATGTATAGCACATGAGATCTGATTATAGTGGTGAAGGTTTCGTGCAGGACCATCCAAAATTTTTGAAGGGCCGAATTCAGTGACCTGGTGCACTACGTGCCACAAGGTCCCCAAACGACCCTCCGCAGGTTTTAAATTCAGAGTTTTCCTTCTCCTAGACCAGTTGCCATCCAAGGCTATAGAACCCAGTCTGCCCTGCTATTTACCCATAGCTGGAAGGAGAAGAAGAGGTTTCACACCTTTCCCAAGGGTATTAGCACGTAAGTGAATGTAATGGATTCGACTGGAATTCGAACTCGGCTCTCCGATTCCTCAATCCAAGCCGCTATCCATTACTAATATCCCAATATTCAAAGTATAGACGAATAGTAGATTTATAAATACGTAAGATAGATTCTAGAAAGAAACATTGTCTCGTAATACACAATGAACCAACTTTCTTAGCAGCTAGCATAGCAAAGGATTCAATATAGTCTTTTCACTTCATGTCAAAGGAGAATGATAACCTGACAAGTTGCAACGAGTTACTCTCCTGGAGGTTAATATCATTTCTTCAAGGCGTGATGTAATCTTGCAATAAGTGGGGGTTTCAAGTAAGATAAAAGTCTGTAGTCAGGAACTTAAAGTAGTGAAACAATTTGTTGTATCTTTAAAGAGGTTACAAACAAACAAAGGTAGTACTCGAGTGAAGGAACAGCACGTAGATGGAAGAAAGAGAGGTTTATTGTAAAAGAGAATACACTACTGAAAGACAGGAAATCGGGTGGCAGGCTAGTAATTCCCGAAGCAAGGTTATTTACCTCACCTCCTCGCGAGGCAGTATGTGGCACAAAGCCGTTTTTAATGCGGGGTAAAACCGAGCTCGTAGGCTCAGGCAAAAATTCCCGTAGACCCCGTAAAAAAAGGGGTCGGGTAGCTGTCTATCTCTCCAGACCAGACCAGACTCTGTCTTTCGGCATAGCCTCGTCTAGGTTCCTCTCCGCCCGAAGGCAGAGAGTTCGACTAGCTTAGCTGAAGACGAATCGCCAACTAGTTGCCGAGGTAAGGATATTTGACAACCGCCCCAATGGTCAGATGTGGCATTTAAGCCCGAATTTAACGTGAGGTATCTGAGCCCGTAGGCTCGGACAAAAATTGCCCGTAGACCCCGTTAAAAATGCGGTCGGGTAGCTGTCTACCACCCCAGCATAGCCTCGTCTGGGTTACTCTCCGCCCGAAGGCAGAGAGTTTGACTAGCTTAGCTGGAGACGAATCTCCAACTAATTCCCGAAGTAAGCCCCAGGAATATCCTGTGCTCACTATATATAGCAACTGATGTAGTCAGTTCACATAGGCGATAGGGAGTGTGGGACACTCCATTGCAACACAATTCAAATATATTGGCTCGATTATCAGCGAAAAGGACTCCATAATAGACATTATTGTGAGCGATGTATAAAGTATGTAGCCGTCGCAAAACTAAAAACATCTGGAGAGACAAGAACATTTGCCTGAAATCAAAGATCCGACTGTTTTTTGTAATGTACATACATTTATTCTGGTTCGTACGAAATCAAAAGTACATTCCATATATCCTCCATCCGATACAATTTCAATACGCTTGCTTTTCTCCTCCCCTTCACGTTGTGTGTTTATTTATTTTAAATAATAAAGCGTTAGGAAATTATTTAACCCGAATCATCTGAAGATACCGAAAGGTTGAAACAAGGTTGCATGATCGGCTGATCTAATTTTTAATATATATATATATATATATATATATATATATATATATATGCTTCTGAAAAATTTATTTCGGTTGAGCTCTCTGGTGAAGGAAATGTGAGTTTGAAAACAGTGACTATTACGGCTGATAATGGAAGATTTTTCGGTAAAGCGAATCGAGTCCTCTCCGTCACTGTGTGTTCATCTAAAAATAAATACGCTTAAAATTCACCTTCTTCCCTGCCGTGCGTCAACGGCTTAGGGGCAAAATCTCCGACTGACGCAAATTTGATCCTAGCTAGAGGCAACCGGACACTGATGAGCTGTGATACAGCGAAACAGTCCGTCTGTGTATGACAATATATATATATTTTTTTAATGGAATTTAACCGGACTTTAAAGAATAAGAAAACAATAGAAGACAGGTGATAACGATTGACATTTCATTTAAATTTTCGAAGATCAAAATTGTCCGGAAAGCATAGAACCGTGAGAGACGCGAAGTTCGAGAAAAGAAACTGTTAGCATAGAACTTAAGTTTCCGCCTAGCCAATTCAACTGCAAATTGATGAGAGCTTGTTTCCAACCTATTACTGCACTTAAATTCATAAAGTCTAGGTACCAAAGAGGATATAGCTCATCAGAATAATTACCATGAACATACTTATCAGATTAAGAAACTGTTAGCATAGAACTTATGGGTACATCTAGCCATTTCAACTGTAAAATGATGGGACCTATCTGCCAATCTAGTACTGCTCTTAAATTCATAAAGTCTAGGTACCAAAGAGGATATAGCTCATCAGAATAATTACCATGAACATACTTATCAGATTAAGAAACTGTTAGCATAGAACTTATGGGTACATCTAGCCATTTCAACTGTAAAATGATGGGACCTAGCTGCCAATCTAGTACTGATCTTAAATTCATAATGTCTAGGTATCAAAGAGGATAGCTCATCAGAACAATTACCATGAACATACTTATCAGATTAAGAAACTGTTAACATAGAACTTACGGTTACATCTAGCCATTTCAACTGTAAAATGATGAGACCTATCTGCCAATCTAGTACTGCACTTAAATTCATAAAGTTTGGTTACGAAAGAGTAAAGCCCATCAGAACAATTACCATGAAAATATTCATAGAAAAGGCAAAAGGAAGCAATTTTACAGCAGTGGAAAAGTGACGACAAGATGCCAGATTAGGACCAATAATATTGCCGATTCTTCTTTGGATTTTATAAATACGTTCTGGTTAAAAAAAACTGCAGCAATACATTTTTGTAAAAGAAATTACTAATGCTCCCAATAAAATTAAATCTCGACATTAAGAAAGCCATAAAGAGTTGATGTGCCGCTAAACAAATAAATAAATCATTTATTATACAACCATCAATATACTTGGTCCATCCTACAGCAGTAATTCCCTCATTGTACTAAATAGGGTAGGATCGATGTAATGTCGGTGACAATGTGACAGTGGTCGCAGGGAATAGGCAGTTATTGTGCTTGGTTCATGTAGACCCCATCTGAAAATGACCTTGTGTCATATCCTACCTTCGTGTGGCAGTCAGGTAAATAAAGTCAATGTTTTTGGTCCTACAACTATGTCCTCGGCATTAGGGGAGACTCACTTGGAATTTCATTTAAAGTTAGTGGAATCTTTTTAAATTACCGTATTTGACGGCATATAAGACGCTCTTTTTTTTTTACTAAAAATATCTTTTAAAATACCCCTGGGTCTTATCTGCCATATGTAAGTTTAAAATTCGCGATAGTCGGCCGAAATTAGTTACTTGGCAACTCCTATTAGCTTAGACTTTAGAGTAATAATTATATACCTATTGCCATTATTTAAAAGGATATTACGTAGATTAAGTGTTAACATATTAATTTCATCACGTTTAATATTAGTACATTGTTTCAATAAAATTACATGTAATAAATTGAAATTATATATTTGTAAAATATATTTGTTTCATTAATATTTTTCTTGCGACTGCATTGGTATAAATAAAATCATAATTTTTATATCCTAATTATTACACTAAGACATTTACAAGACGCAGGTTGCACAGATCATGTAAAGGAAAATTTTTGACTGAATTTTAATGTAAAGGAATATTTTTGACTGAATTTTAATGTAAAGGAAAATTTTTGACTGAATTTTAATTTAAAGGAAAATTTTTGACTGAATTTTAATGTAAAGGAAAATTTTTGACTGAATTTTAATGTAAAGGAAAATTTTTGACTGAATTTTAATGTAAAGGAAAATTTTTGACTGAATTTTCATGTAAAGGAAAATTTTTGACTGAATTTTAATGGTAACTAGCGTTTTTCTCAATTGTAATAATTGCTTGATTTTTATTTTGTTTTCTTACCTTTGGATATAATAAAGATTTTATAGGTTTGTGTTCTTTTTTTTCTATTATTTTTCGTTTAATTGTAATCATGGCTTGTTTAACTAAAATAACACCTCATAAATATAGCCTAGGCCCGTACCATTTACTACTAATTTTCTAATTACTAATTTTTTCTTGATTTGCCTTGCTGAAATTGGGGTGCGTCTTATATCCCGTCTTATATACCCGTGCGTCTTATATGTCGTCAAATACGGTAAATCTTTCCAGCCGCTCCTCTATAAGCAGAAAAAAGTGTCTGTCAGGCTTAAATGCAATTCGCTTTTAGTTGTCATTTATTTATTGTATAATGCCCTGTCTTTGGTGTTTGAGTTACTGTGCATATTTCTTGTCCTCGGTTGAGCTCCGATAAGGGAGGATCGTAAGAACTACTGTAGCTGCTTTGTTTCTTAATTGTTTTGTATTTTATTATTACCACTTTATGGCAATGTAATTTTTTCCGGGAATTCAATACTAAGCTAAGTTAAAAATGATTAACGAAAAGAAAAACTATCCTATTATAAACCTCAGTTGAGTAATTGATTATTTTTTACGGCTTATCAACCATTTTTTTTGCGGGGGTAGTGGTGGTTATTTAAAGCCGAAATTTACTTTTGGATTGTAAGAGTAATTTTGTTTTTCGAGTGAATATTGCATTAACATTCGACACGGAATCCTTTTCTTCTCTCCCCACCCAGTTATGGGTAAATAACAGGACAGACCGGGTTTTATAGCCTTGGATAGCAACTGGTCTACCTCAGAAAGAAATGGTAACCTACTACGGGAAAAAATCTGACTCGCCAGTCATGTATCGAAAGATACATGATCGCCTAAGCGTGTATCTCGCATGGCACATATCTGACAGAATTTTTTCCGGGAATAAAAGAAAAAAGGGGGCAAATGAGCCGATGGGCATGCCTACTAAACTAAGTTAAAAACGATTAACAAAAAGAATAACTATCTCATTATAACCTTAATTTAGTGATTGATTATTTTTACGGCTTATCAACCTTTTTTGGGGTTATTTAAAGCCGAAACATACTTTTGAATTGTAAGAGTAATTTTGTTTTTCGATTGAATATTGCATTAACATTTTATTCAGATACAAGTCATACTATTTAACCTATAGCTGGGGTGAAGACATAGATTTATACATTTCCCAAGTGTATTTGCGTATAACGAACCCAAATGGAATCTAGTCCGGACTGGACTGCCATGGATAAATTCTTTTATTCTAGCTGTTGTATTTTGGACAAAAGTTTGGTTCTTATAAAGAAAAAAAAAAGAAAGACAAACAAGATCGGTCTACCCCTCATAAGGAAAAATTGAATAAACAACAAATCGTTCTGTGCGAGACATAAAAGAAGAAAATAAATTAAATTAAATAAATAAAAACAAAATTAAAAAAAAACACTCCACAATAAATGTCATCAGGCAGATTCATTTTTCCCCCTCACATGTTGTCTAGTTCAAAAACTGATGATGTTATACAAACACACATGACAGCAAGCGAGATGAAACTCTTTTGTCATAACAAGAAAAGGAAATGAATCAGGTACAATGAATAAAGATCAACCGCCATCTTAAAGAAACGTTTACAAAATATTTCAAGCTCACGTCCGTTCTGATACTTGTCGTCTCTTTTCGCGCCCGACGACTGCATTCAGTCGAATCCACTTAACCCGAGCCAGTCATTCAATTCCTACGTGGGGGCCCCTATCTTTTATTCATTCATCAGTTGCTATTTTCATACAATTGAAACAGTTGCATCAGTTTTCTTTGTGTGTAACTGATCCTCCATTTTTTGAACAGCAAAATCACAAAAAAAAAGTTATTAACTGAAGAATGACATGACGAATCTAAATAGCTGTGAAGTCGTCTTTAAATAGGGGCCTGACTAAAGAAGTGTATGAAAAATACAAAAAGAAGATCATATGAAGAGGTAATACGCTACAGTTAGAGATGAATTGGTGGACAGAAAGGATACGACACTTCCGGTAAAAAAAGACCTGTCAGATGTCCCATAACTGTTGGTATATTTACTGTATAAAATACGCAGATATAACAACTATTACAGGACATTGTTCATTGTAAGTGACATTATGATTCAACTGGAAATTTAACAATTATTAGGGGACAGATTTAGTATTATATAAATAATAATAGACTACCTCTGTCCCATAATGGTTGGTACATTTAGTGTAGGAAATGTGTATGCAAATGGAACAATTATTAGGGGACAGATTTAGTATTATATAAATAATAATAGACTACCTCTGTCCCATAATGGTTGGTACATTTAGTGTAGGAAATGTGTATGCAAATGGAACAATTATTAGGGGACAGATTTAGTATTATATAAATAATGTCCCATAATGGTTGGTACATTTACATGATAAACTTTTATAATTAAAAAAAAAAAATGCTACGCCACTTCATGACGGAGGGAATCATATCTCTCCAGAGATTACTTTTCTTCATTATCTGTGAATTGCTAATGCCTTTACTTGGGAAAGATAGTGGAGTTGTGTCTGCTGTCTTCTCTACGGTTTGGGAATTCATGACTGATTGATTGATTCGTTTTTTTACGGCTTATCAACCCATTGCGGGTTATTTAAATTCAGAAAATATTTTTAGATTCTAGGATTTTTTTGTAGGGTGGTGGAGATAATAATAGTTTAGTCATACAAATTGTACTAATTAACCAATAGCTGTAGTGAGAAATGGGTGATTCATACCTAATCAGAATTCGATGAACAAACAAGAATTTATAATTTGAATACAAAGTGAGGGATCAATTCTATATACGATCAATATATAAACTGATCCCTCTCTTTGTGACCACGGTAGTTTCTACATTCATATTCCAGAGAATGTAAAAACATCTGAAAGACTGTAGTAAATCAGTATTTCATTGATTGGTTCATTTTTTACGGCTCATCGACCCTTTTGAATGAAAATATTTTTAGATTGTATGAATATTGTTTTTGAACTAATAACAATTTAGTAATACAAGTCTTACTAATTAACTCATATCTGGGAAGAGAAGAAGTGGATTCATGCCTTCTTCAAGGGCATTTGCGCGTAAGTGAATATAAAGAATCCAACTGGAATTGGAACTCGGCTCTCCAATGAAAAATTTCGAGCTGTTATCCATTCTTCTACTCCTGCCACGGATAACATTGACTAGGGACGGGAAGCAGCTACTGATACTAACAAGCACTTTTTCTCTAGTTTCTTACAAATATTTTTTTCATTGTTAATTAGCATTTTGGAATATTTTTAAGTGTTGTAGTTTTTGACATGCCCTCCCACAAAAATTTGTACTGGTTAGGATTTCACAGAGAAATTGCGTTATTATGGTATCAATAGAACAAATTAAAAGTGTAAATGTGGAGTTTTGTTTGTTTAGCGGCATATTAACTCATTATGGGTCATTTAATGCCGAAATTTAATTTTACTGGAGCATTAGTAATTTCTTTTACAAAAATGTATTGCTGGTCATATTTCTTTTTTGTCAAAAATGCATTGCTGGAATTTTTTTTTTTTACTATGAAAATGCATTGTTGGTATTTTTTTTTACTATGAAAATGCATTGCTGGTATTTTTTTTCACAAAGAATATATTACCGGTAATTTTTTTTTTTTGGCAAAAATATGTTGTTGGTGATTTTATTATAATTTAAAAAAAATGCTTTACTGGTTATTTTTTTTTTTACTATGAAAATGTATTGCTGGCATTTTTACTATAAAAATCTTTATACTTTCATAGTGTTTTGACCCCAGGTTGGTTGTAAATATTTGCCTAAAGTTAGTACCTTAACAGATGCAACCTCACCGGGCCAGGGTGATTGTGGATCTGAGAACAACAGCAATTAAGAGGTGGTTCCATGATCCTGAGAACCACCTGATCAGAGGCCTTACTGCCGGATGTAGTTTATCGTCATACTCAAGACACCGAGGAGTTTTGGTGACTGGAAAAAATGTGCTATTGGCTTAGTGAGTGCTGCTGCTGCTGCTGCTGCTGCTGCTGCTGCTGCTTCTTCTTCTTCTTCTTCTTCTTCCACGTGCCGCGTCCAACGTGATACTGGCATAAGCCGGTGGTTTTGGAATTTAAATTAATTCTTCTAATACACTGGCTACCATTCAAGGCTAGATAATCTGTCCTGTCACTCTAGCCACTCGAATAATCGAGGTGTGGTACAATTATTAATATTTGGAATATTAATGTTTGTCTTGACTGTATATTGGCTGTATATTATATTTCGAGTTCTCCTCCTCTTCCTTCTTCTTCTTCTTCTTCCTCTTCCTCCTCCTCTTCTTCCACCTGCTCCTCTTTTTCCTTCTCCTCTTCTTGACTATATATTCGTTTTATATTCCATTCCAAGTTCTTCTTCTTCTCCTCCTCCTCTTCTTCTTTTCCTCCACTTTTCCTGACTGTATATTCGTGTATATTCTTTTCAGAGTTCTTCTCCCCCTTCTCTTTCTTTTTCTTCTTTCTCCTCTTTTTCTTCTTCCTCCTCGTCTTCCTTTTCCTCCTCCTCTTCTTGACTGTATATTGGTTGTATATTCTTTTCCGAGTTCTCCTCCTCCTCCCTCCTCCTCCTCCTCCTCCTCCCTCCTCCCTCCTCCTCCCTCCTCCCTCCTCCTCTATTCTATTCCGTATTCTTCTTCTTCTTTTTCCTCCTCCTCCTCCTCTTCTTGACTGAATATTGGTTGTATATTCTATTCCGAGTTTGCCGAAAATTTAATAATGTCAAACAATATACATAATGAATACTTTTTTAAATCACTTCACCCCGAGCAAGGCGATAATGCCACTAAGACACAAAAGACTACTGGAATTGAAAGAGAATGAAAAGTCTTTGATTTTACTTGTATTTTAGAAATACATATCCCATCCAGTTACTTTTTATTGTCTTCTGTATTCGGAGAAAGTAACACATTTTATTTATCTGTCGTATGTAGTCTGTTGCTGCTGCTGTATATTTAGAGATCCTTGATAAAATCCAAAGAAAAATCTGTAATGTTATTTGTCCTGACCTGGCATCTCGGCTTCAGTCACTTCCTGCCCGCCGTAACGTAGCTTTCCTGTGCTCTTTCTATAAATACTTTAGTGGCAAATGTTCTGATGAACTTTCCTCTTTGGTACCTAGAATTTATGAATGTATGCGCAGTACTAGATTGGCAGAGAGGTCTCATCATTTTACAGTTGAAATAGCTAGATGTAATGGTAAGTACTATGCTAACAGTTTCTTATTCTGATAAGTATGTTCATGGTAATTGTTCCGATGAACTTTCCTCTTTGGTACCTAGAATTTATGAATTTAAGTGCAGTACTAGATTGGCAGCTAAGTCTCATCCTTTTACAGTTGAAATGGCTAAATATAACCGTTAGTTCTATGTTAAAGTTTCTTCTCTCGCACTTCTCGTTTGTGGAACTCCCTTTTGGCTTCTTGCTTTCTAATCAACTCTAATATTCAAAAATTTAAATGCAATGTCAATCTTTGAATTTCTGAGATAAGGATCAATCAAAACGTGCGTAACAGTAACAGCAAGGTAAGCAGCAGTCAGGTTAGGTTTAAGGCTCCAAGTTCAGCAAGTTGTCTTACAGGACAATGGCCTAGTAGATAAAAACGTTGGTTTGTGAAAATGGTGCAGCGTGTCGTTGCACTCAGTGGAAACGAGGGAGCAATAACTGAACAGCACTAAGTTAAAAAAAATGGCTAGACGATATCTCTAGACATGAGCAGTGAAATTGGAACAGTATATTCCCGTAGATTAAATAAAGGGTTCAGTTTAGATTCCCTCTAGTTTACCTACGTCGATATATACCTGAGGAAGTCCGGAGGGCCCAATGACCAAAACGTAGTTTTCACAACAACAAAGCTGTGGACAATAGCCCGAATATGAATAGTGTAAGCAATGTCAATCGTTATCTTCTGTCTTTTTAATTGCTCACAGTAACTCCTTATGTTTTTACAGTTTTATTGCTTGGGGGTGAAATGATTAAAAAAAAAGAAAAAAAATTACCCCTCCACCAGTTTACGATCATGTCACGCTGAGACACCGATACTCGTCCGATCACCGATATTGTTCATCTGTGTTTAAACATGGAACCAAGGAACTTTATCTTTTTCTATCCTCTTCATCCACTTAATAAACTAACCTTTATCTTGAGTTCTTCTTGTGTACAGAACGGTGATCGGAAATGAGACAAGACAAAATCAATGAATTGTTGTCATTGTGTCGATTGGCACTGGTAGTCAACGAATCATACATGTAAAAACAGCAAATAACTTTTGTCTCAGTTAATGAAATAATTAACCCTCGACATTTAAATAATCGCCAAACGTAAACTATATAGTTGGTATTTCTTTGGTCAGTGTAAGTCAATACACTATAACGGGTCTCAGTGCAGTCTGTGCTTTGCTGGTAGATTGCAGCAAAACTGCCGAAAGCAGTGAGTATCGAATGAACTAATTTGATTGATGCTATGATTTGTTTATTTGGTAGGGGCGGCAAAGATATGTGGATATCGTTTTAAGAGAAGTAAAGAATCGTGTAACGTTGGCAATAGAGATTTTTAAGACAAACTAAAATGAAATACGAACTGTTCAATATAATATGGTTTTCTCAAAATATCATTTGAGGTTGTTTAATGAATAGGAAACTAAGTCTGTGAGAGGCTATGCAAAAGATATCTTATATCTTGCGACAAATCTTAACCTCGTTGTCTGTAATTGAATGAAATCTTCTTCTTCTTCTTCTTCTTCTTCTTCTTCTTCTTTGTACCCTATTACTCCAAAGCGTAGGCAATAACAGCTCTTCACAACGTCCTATTCTTTTAAGCGTTTTGTTATTCAGTGAGAGTGTAGCACTCTCTCTTTCGTTCTCTCTCAATGAGAGATAGAGAGAGGGAGATGGGAGAGAGATGAGAGGGAATGAGAGAGAGAAAGGAGATAGATAGATAGATAGATAGATAGATAGATTGGCAGGACAAAATTACTATTCGAGCAATGATTTCTGTGTACCGTGTCCCTTTACGACGTGGACGATCATGACTCTCCATAGTTTCCTCTCCTTTGTAGATCGTAGTAAAGCTATCCCCTCCCAATCCGTATTCTGCTATTCATTTGCACAAGCTCCTTAGGTAGGTTACTCGCTGTCTCTCTCTTGCCTTCAGTATGTCCTGTGAGTGTCAAATTCTCCAAGCCTTCTTTCCACATAAGAGAAATTTCAACTGTTTCCTTCTGATTTTAAGTTTAATCGAATATTGAACTGGACGTATTGCAGGAGAGAAGGAAAGTCAGTCGTAATGAGAAATCAAATTTAAACATACAACGTTTTTATAAATTGGGACAGATGAACCGGCTTTGTCTGGATGGCGAGTAAATAGTTTTTTGTTTGTCTTTATGCAATTAGAAACAGCCTGTTAATGACACTAATGGCTAGCGATTTCTCTGCTGGATGAACAGATCCGAAAAGATAGAAGTCGATAAAGGGAAAAGAATATGAAGGGAGAGAGAGAGAGAGAGAGAGAGAGAGAGAGAGAGATTTGAGATAGAGATGAAAAGGTTGAGGTAGATAGATAGATAATGAACAGATTGTTCGTGATTAACCGGTGCAAGAAATGGCTCGTAAATTTGAATGCATCCAAAACGAAACTGCTCTCACCATAGAGAAAGAAGGGGTGAAAGAAAGAGAAATGAAAGTAAGGGAATGAGAGGGAGGGAGATGAGTGGGAGGAGGGGAGGGAAAAGGAGAAAGAGAGGGAGAGATTTGTGATAGTGAGATATGAAAAGATTATGATAGATATGAACAGATTGTTCGTGATTAACCGGGGCAAGAAGTGGCTTGTAAATTTGAATGCCTCCAAAACGAAGCTGCTCTCATTTAACCACCATAAAGAAACATTCCAGTCCACCATCAGCATAGCTGATTCTAGACTCACTGAGAACAAGACACCGCGCCTTCTTGGCCTCACGTTAACTTAACTTAAAGGGGAACGACTACATTAAATCAATAGCTGAATCTACTGCAAGGAAAGTTGTGTCACTGTGTCGTGCCAGAAGGTTTTTCTCGTCAGAATCCATCTTGCCATCCTGCTACTCTCAAGGTTCTTGACAAAATCCAAAGAAGGGTCTGCAATGTAATCGACCCTAACCTGGCATCTCGACTCCAGTCACCTTCTCAGCGACGTGACGTGGCTTTTCACTGTGTTTTCTATAAACATTTTCATGGCAATTGCTCCGACGAGCTTTTCCCCCTGTTGCCCGGACTGCGTGAGTTCAAGCGTGCTACTAGATTGGCATCTAGGTCCCACCCTTTTATTGTTGAATTAGGTAAATATAATCACCACTTCTACTCCAACAGCTTCTTTTCTCGTACTTTCCGACTGTGGAACTCTATCCCGTTACCTTGCTTCGCTGATAACTACAATATTCAAAAGTTTTAATGCAACGTCAATCGCCATCTTCTATCTTCTTGAACTCCGTTCAGCTTTTATGCTTTCCTTGGTACGCCTATACCCAATCTTTTCTCTCACCTTCACTCTCTGTACCCCCCCCCCCTGCGTACTAGTGGCATTCTCACCATGAAATGATTAAAAAAAAGATAGATAGATAAAGAGACGACTGAGATAGATTCATAGGTATGAATAGACTGAGATATATATGAGCAGAAATATATATATATATATATATAAAGAGAGAGTGAGCGATAGATATATAGATAGATAGAGAGAGAGAGAGAGAGAGAGAGAGAGAGATGGAAGGGCAGAGAGAGAGAGAGGGGGGAAGAGAGATTTGAATTGATACAGTCAACGACCAAAAAACCTTCAGGAATTAGAACGTGTAATCCAAGAAAAAGACTTGTTCAAATCTCATCAAAAACTTTAGAAAACGATTGCAGCAAGCTGTAAAGATGAAAGGCCATGATATTGACTATTAATATTGTGAAAATTGGTCAATTTTTTTCTATTTTTCATACTGTACGAATAAGTTTGTCCTTTCCTATTTTGCATAATTTGCCTGTTAAATGTGTTGCACCTAAGCTATTGTTCTGAAAATTGAGTTTTATATTCCATTCTTTTGGTAACGTATAAAAACCTGGCATCATACGTGCATTAGATTCTGAGAAATGGAAAAAATATTCAAAATTGATGGGTGTACAAATAATTTCGTCGTCAACTGTAGATATGAACAGATTGAAATGAACTGACACAGAGAGAAATGAACAGACTGAGACAGACTATCTATCTATCTATCTTTGCTAGTCTGTTCATATGTATCTATCTATGTCAGTCTGTTCATATCTATCTATCTATCTATCTATCTATCTATCTATCTATCTATCTATCTATCTATCTATCTTTGTCAGTCTGTTCGTATCTATCTATCTATCTATCTATCTATCTATCTATCTATCTATCTATCTTACTGTTCATCTCTATCTCAGTCTGATGAACTGACTGAAATAGATAGAGAGATAGACAATATGAACAACCCAACATAAACGATTTTCCGATTCCTCCCAAGCTTATTGACCACCCCTACGTTTTTTTTTAAATTTCGCATTGAACTTTTGAATAATTGCCATAACTCCTTTTAATTAAAACCCTCCTCCTTCATAGAGAAAAATTCCCACACCCCCAATGATTAAAACCCGTCCTTGTAGGACTCACGTAAATGACATTGATTTTGTTACTACTATTACCATTCTTTCTCTTCTTCTATGCACTGTGTCCCTTCAGGCCGTAGGCAATCATGGCTCTCCACAACTTCTTACACTTTGTAGCACTTAGCAACGTTTTTCATTTTAGTATACTTTCCCTCTTCAGTCATCCATTTACACAGATTTCTTAGCCAGGTTTCTCGCTGTTTCCTTTTGTCCTTATTGGCTTTAATATATCCTGTGAGTGTCAAATTCTCCAATTTCTCTTTCCTCATTATGTGACATAAAATAATGATATAATGAAAATTTTGACTTTCCACACAACCAAAAACAAAAAGTTAGAAAGGAAACTTCCATCAATACTTAGTCGTGGGTATGACGATAAAAACATTCGGCAGCAAGTCTTCTGATCGACATATTGGAGGTTTTGAGGAGCGTGGAACCACCTCTTAATTGCTGGTGTTCCAAGGTCCACCCTGATCCGGAGTGGTAGCACCTGTTACAGTCTCGGTTATAGGCTACCAAACAAAAACAAAAGTATAAAAATACATTTTATAATAGAAATACCAGTAATGCATTTTATATGAAACATCACCAACAATACATATTTATAGTAAAATGACCAACAAGACATTTTATCTGTAGTTTAAGGCATACAATTGCGTTCAAAATATATTTAGTCGAAGCCATAAAATTGTGTTCAAAATATTTAGATTTCGACATTCAATAACCTATTGAGGTTGATAGGCTGCTAAACAAAATCAACCAACCAACAATACATATTTATTGTAAAATTACCAACAATACATTTTATCTGTAGTTTAAGGCATAGAATTGTGTTCAAAATATACTTAGTTGAAGCCATAAAATTCTTCAAAATATTTAGATTTCGGAATTAAATAATCCATGATATGCGGCTAAACAAAATCAACCAATAAATCTACCGAACCCGTTTATATTAATAATGATATAATGAAGAATGTGGCTTTCCCCACTACCGAAAACAAAAAGTTAGCAAGGAAACTTTCATCAATGCTAGAAAAAGCGATAACAATTAGTGGACTCAAGATGCCGTAAATTTATATTTTGTTTACCAAATCTAGTCTTCTGGTTTAGATCGGGCGAGACATTTAAATTTCAAAACTCCAGAATATTTCCAGAGGCATAACTAAGAGGAGGGGGGTTGAGAAGTGAGGACCACACCAGGTGACACTATCAGAGTTGGTAGTACAAAGATTTTTGTATAGTTTTTCGGATAGACACAATAGTTTTTCTTTTTGCTGATTTTTCTTTTATTGTGCAAGTGTCGTTTCAGGACATAGGAGGTCATGACTCTCCACTATTTCCTATTGTTTGTAGCGCTTTTTTATTATTCCTTCCACTTTTCTGTCATCCATCGTTAGACAAGCGTTTTAGGTATGTTACACGCTGTTCTCCACTGTATCTCTTATATCCTTATGTCCTGTGAGTGTCATATTCTCGAAGCCCACTTTCCTCATTACGAGTCCTAGAAATTTCAACTCTTTATAATTCCAAATTTAAATTCCCTTTTTGTTTCCATTCTCCTTAAATCTTCCTTATATTCAACCGAGAAAGGCCGGAAAGCAAAATGTAGTGATAAAAACAACAAAGATGAGGACAATATTCCAAATATAAATAGTGCAAATAATAATCACTCTTCACCCGTGAAATTCAGATAGAAATGTATTAGAGAAGACGCCCTATATTTTCAAAAACTCTTTATTACATCTACTGGCTTGTGTATTTGAGAATCTTCATAAAGAAAATGTACTCTTTGGATAGGTTTCGGACCTGCCTTCCTCTTTATAAGGAAAACAACCTCTGATACGTTATGCTTTAGATCGCTCATTACAGTATATATATATATATATATATATATATATATATATATATATATATATATATATATATATATATAACTTACTTTTTAGTAGGAGTGAAGTACGGGAGTGAATGAATGTTTCTGAAGAAAGTGTACTTTATCTGTAGTTTTTATTTGCTGTTTTATCGCTAATTTTGGTCAGTCCTTGTGTTGGTCAAACGGCCTCTCTAAAGTTGTTTTTAAGATAGAGGATGGCAGATTCCTAACTCTCTCCCTTTCTCTCTCTCTCTTTCTATATATATATATATATATATATATATATACAACATATATATATATATATATATATATATATATATAGTGGACTCTCCCGTAATCGAACTATGAGGGTCAAGCAGCTCAGTTCCTAGGAACCGACAGTCAAGACCCCAGCACATATGATTTGATTATAGTGGTGAAGGTTTTGTGCAGAACAAACCACACTTTTTGAATGGTCGAATATAGAGACATGGTGCACTACGTGCCACAAGGTCCCCAAACGACCCTCCGCAGGTTTTGAATTCAGAGTTGTCCTTCTTCTAGGCTAGTTGCTATCCAAGGCTATAGAACTCAGTCTGTCCTGCTGGAGAGAGAAGCAGAGGATTCATATCTTTGCCAAGGGTATTAGAACGTAAGTGAATGTAATGGATTTGAACTCGGCTCTCCGATTCCTCAATCCTAACCGCTATCCACTACTCCACCGTGACTAAATATATATATATATATATATATATATATATATATATATATATATATATATATATATATATATGTGTGTGTGTGTGTGTGTGTGTGTGTGTGTGTGTGTGGAGGAAAGATGTATGACAAAGTGGAAAAAGTTATCATGTGATGCGTTTCGTCCCTTAGGACTTCATCAAACTAGGTTTGCTTATGTTGTGGAGTAGCTGAACACCCCCACAAGATGGACTGGTCTAAGTCTATTTAAACAACAATCTCTCTTACTGAGCGAGACGAGTTACCGATTACAGTTAACTCTGCTTCTCGACTCTCTGTCTTCGGGCGGAGAAGAACTCAGACGAGGCTATACCTCTAGGCAGAGTCTCGTCTGTCTGTAGAGGAAGACATCCACCCGACCCCGTGTATGCGGGGTCTACGGGCGATTTTTGCCCGAGCATATGCACTCGGAATTGCCCTACGTTAAAACCGGCCTCGTGCCAAATCCCGCCTTGTAGAGAGATCTCGGGTAAATACCTAGAAGTTAACGATTAATTGTTTTTTACATTAGTCTGTGTTCACAACCGTGTACAATATTATTCTCCGGAATAAACTACTTCTTATTTTCTATATATGTTTCAACGTTTCCTATTTACGGCATGACAATTTACGTTGATGTGACTATACATGCGTACGAACGAGAGACGCTGAGAATTGTAAATTTAGAAAATAAATTTATTCTATGTGTTTTGGGCATACAATCTAACCAATTTAATCTAAATTCTTTTTGTTTTGTTTATTTCAAACATCTTTGTTATAAAATATCCCACATTGTGATGATAAGATCTGTCTAGAACGGCTAATCGTTGTAAGAACCTGGACAAAAATTTACTGTGATTGAACTAGCGATTAAAGTACTTTCTAAAAATTTTCGTCCTAGTAAATTGTTTTCTCGCTTTATATAACTAATCCCAAACATATTAATCTCTTTTATCGTAGTCAAATGCATACTAATTATAAACAAGATGAAAATATACTAAAAAAATTAGTAAACACTAATATATCTACAACAGATCCCAGCCAAAAAATTAGGTTAATAATATACTACACTAAATCTAGTACATCCGACTCAATTATTCGCAATGATTCTTCCACCCTCCCCGATAGCGATTTGCAAAAAACTAACATAGTTTACAAATTCAAGTGCCCTTTGGGAGATTGTATCTCCAATGGATTAAATAATATTCATGTTGGTCACACCACAAACTCGCTTTCACGACGCTTGACACTACATTTGAATGATAACTCTAACATTTTTAGGCATTTAAAACAATGTGGCTGGCCGCGTACTCAGTTCAGGAAAATCCTTGTTGACAACACAACTATAATTAAACTTGAAAACAATAAACAAAAATGAAAAAATTCTTGAAGCTATATACATAAAACTGTTGAAACCTAACCTGAACAAAATAAACTGTGAATTACTACAAATATTCTGAAATGCCTATAATTTATAACAGAAACCATTGGTTTATACCAACGGCTTCCCATACTTAGTACTTCTTGTTTTTCACTATAGCGTGGTCATGTGTGACGCCACTAGCTGCGACGCGATTTTCGCTTCCGCGTCTCGTATAAACAAGTTTGTCGTTGCTTTGAAATTTTTCATGCAACAAAAACAGACTATCATTATTGTTTCGGCCGTGTATTGTTTGATATATTGAAATGTAATTGTCATCTTTGATAATGGCTTATGTAAGCTGAAAGCTTAGATTGGATTTAAACATGTATCAATATGGTGATTTCCTTTCGTCTTTCAATGTTAATGTTATTAAGCTTATCAGACAATATGAAAAGAACTTACTTATAATAAATAGACGAAACTTGTCTATATTATTTAATGAAACATGAATTAATATATATATATATATATATATATATATTATGCATAATATATATTTTATATATATTATTTACATGTTACATATATGTAGCAGTTATTGGTTTGTCTGACGATCGTAAGGGCGTAACACCCAAGGTCACAAACACACATCAATCCAACTAAATATATATATATATATATATACACACACACATATATATATACATATATATATATATATATATATATATATATATATATATATATATATATATATATGTCCATAAAGTTCGTGTGCACTTTACAAAATTATAACTTTATTTGTATTTGGCATAGAAATAATCTGTAAAAAATGTTCTAAACCTTAATGTCCCTAGTTTTAAGTATAGCTAAAAAACTAATGTGATTTCAGGCATTACTGTAAATCAGTTGACAAATGTTTTCCGTGAACTGCAAAATCGTTTTACCCTTTGTATTGCTAATGATGGAGGACATGTGGAAACTTAAATAAAATTTCAATAAAATCTTAAAAAATATAGTTTCACTTCTTTCTAATCCTTTTTACAAATTATTTCTATCGCAAATATAAATAAAGTTACAAATTTTTTAAAGTGCATACGAACTTTATGGACACCCTGTATATATATATATATATATATATATATATATATATGCAATATATTATTATTTATATATTATATGCGCGGTACTTATTAGAAAGCACTCAATATCAGAGATAGAGCTAAAAAATTGAATCAATCCAACCATATATATATATATATATATATATATATATATATATGAGAAAGATGAGAAGGAATAGCGTACAATTTCAACGTTTGTAACATTTAATTTAAAATAGGGCTCAATACAATGTAGAGCAATATTAATTATTTTAGGATATTACATCAAAATCATGTCAAAATCGCTACACAGTTGCAGTCGTGTTTCGATGCACATACAACACATGAACGCTCATCAGGCGATTGTAAATTACTGGCGGGTAAACGATTTATTCAGATTTAAAAGCAAAATACAGAAAAAAGTAAAGAGGGGGTGGTTATAAGCTTTGTATGCTTTACTCAGATTAACCAATCAAATATGATCTACGTTAAATTTAAACTAAGGGAAGAAGCAATAAATTACCAAATAATCCATTTCATTACCAAATCCCTCACAGATCATTAAATCTTTCAATAAATTACCTAATAATCCATATTATTATCAAATCCCTCACAGATTGTCAAATATTTTAATAAATTTCCTAATAATCCATTGTATTGCCAAATCCCTCAAAACTCTCACAGATTGTAAAATATTTCAATAAGTTACCTAATAATCCATTTTATTACCAAATCCCACACAGATAATCAAATCTTTCAATGAGTTACCTAATAACCTCTTGTACTACGAAATCCTTCAAATCTCTCACAGATTATGTTTTAATAAATTACCTAATAATCCATTTTATTGGAAAATCCGTTAAATCTCTCAAAGTTTATCAAATCTTTCAATAAATTACCTAATAATCCTTTTTATTATCAAATCCCTCAAATCTCTAACAGATCATCAAATGTTTCAATTTCAATAAATTACCTCATAATCCATTTTATTACCAAATCCCTCATACATTGTTCATTCTTTCAATAAATTATCTACTAATATATTTATTACTGAAGCTCATATATTGAAAACAATTTATATATTACGTAGCTTTTCGTACGTTTTAAATTTCATCAAAATTGTATTTATTGGGATTTCTGCAAATTTTATCCGATATTTATAAACAGATAAATTTATTTATTTATAAATATAAACAGATAACTTTATATATCTGTTTATGTAGATAAACATAAATAAATTTATAATATATTTAATTCATATGGTTTAACTGTTTATAGAGATAAAATTTAATCGCATAAAGCATATTTAGAAGCATCTGAAGAAAAGGCTTTCAGTTTTAGAGATGATAGTTAGAATGTTCATATTTACGTTCTTTGAAACCGGTATCAGGCGATCTCATAGAGGGTACTGATTTTAAAGGGTAGGGCAAAAGGTCGTACTCGAACAACTGGCGCACCCTTTTCAAACTGCCTGACATTTTCTATAGGAATTAACATGATTGATATTTAACATAATCGCTTGTATATTTTGAAATGAGACGTTTCTTAAAAATAAAATCCAAAATGGCCGGACATTTGAAAAAGAAA
>CAHIKZ030000903.1:410000-472500 GCA_903632075.3 Acanthosepion pharaonis | reverse complement strand
AATCCACATTAAATCAAATATGTTTTACCATAAAAACACAGTATCTTGAAGTATATATATATATATATATATATATATATATATATATATATATATATATATATTCATTATACGTGACATGAATCTAACTAATAAGAAATAGCCAAACACAAGATACCATTAATCTGTGTCTGTGCTTTTTATTCTTTTTTTATAATTTCTATCTTGATTATCTAACAAAGGTTTAATAAAGTGAAACATGTTAGATTAAGCTCTGTTTTTTACTTGTTCTTTATGCTATCATATATATATATATATATATATATATATATATATATTATCTGTTGTTGCACTACACGTGACACATATCTAACCAATAAGAAATAGCCAAGTACAAGATACCATTAATCTGTGTATCCATATTTTAATCTGACGAAGATTTAATAAAGTCAAACATGTCAGATTAAGATCTGTTTCCTACTTGTTCTTTATCCTATCATTTTGTTAGATTCCTATCCATACTCAATCTATATCTATCTATCTATCTATTGGATAATGATATCTATAAATTTTTATATATCAAGGACATTATTAGGGAAAAGAATGTATGATAAAATGGAAAAAACTTTTCGTGTGACGCGTTTCGTTCTTCAAGACTTCATCAGAATTAAATTTATTATGTTGCCGGGTCTAAACGAACGCACGAACGACAGACGCTGGGTTCACCATTTCTGGCAGATCTTCACAGTGTGGAATATCTAAGAACAAAAGTGATGGAAAAAAAAGAATCTAAATTAAATTGGTTAGATTATATATATATATATATACATACACACATATATATATATATATATATAGTTTATGCATATTTAGCTAATCCGTATGGGTAGACCTGAGGAGGGTGATATCAAGAGAGCTCAATGTAAAATTCAGAGCAGATATGTTTGAATAAAAGACAGACCGTAAAAAACGTGTGAATTTCTTTTCATTTTTCATTTCAGCTTTTGGAAGTAAAGTCTGATGATCCAGAACCCTGTTAAAGGGGTTATGGTGAAATAGCTTATTACATGGAATCTTAACGTGGTCTGTCTTTTATTCAAACAAATATATATATATATATATATATATATATATATATATATATATATATGATGGAATCTACCATCGAGTTCGATGTATGAGGTTCCGCGAACTTATTATCTGCGTGCCTATGACGGGCATGACTTTTGAGACCGGCTCGAGAATTGCACAAAGGACCACAAACAATACAGGAGAATGTATTGTATCCAAGTGCAGCAGGAACACTGTTAGCTGTCTTATTTTGCTTTCGTGTTTCGCTTTGTCGACTGATGCTTACTTCTTGATGATGCATTATTCCTGAATGGCAGCTAGAAATGATACTCTGATCTCTTCATCACTGCCTCTTCAAAGTTCTTAAATGAAATGTTGACGCAAGAAAGGTTGCTATTCAGTTTATCTTTATTCCTGAGCCAAGGTCTACCAACATTTCTATGACCACTATGAAGTTCACTATAAAAAAGAACTTTTGGTACGCAATCATTACTCATCATTGCCACATGTCCAGCCCAACGTAGTTTTGATTGCATTATGAAGGTCTTGATGGTACCAATCTTACATTTCTCATGAATAAATACCAATAGGTACGATGGTAGCAGAAAGAAGTCTTGTAAATAAGAGGTTCCTTTCTAATATATGAGGCAAAAGATATATCAAAAGATACTACAGCATGATCCAAGGGACGTTTCGAATAAAGACACTAAATGAATCCCAATCAGTATGCTGGTAGCAGAAAGAGTTCTTCTGAATGGGCAATTCCTTTCTCATAGACCATCCAAAAGAAATATCATCAGATACTACTGCTTAATTCGAATTATCAATGAGATATTTCCAAGCGGTCACCCATCTAGTACTGACTAGACTCGACGTTGCTTATCTTGAACAGATATTTCAACGTGCAATGGGCGTAAGCCAAGATCACCTGCACATCCATGCTTACAGTACCTGGCATTTCCAAGTGGTCACTCATCTAGATACTGACCAGATTCGACATTGCTTAACTTAGGTGATCAGACGAGAACTGGTGTTTCAACGTGATATGGGCATAAGCCAAAATCACCGCCACATTCAGCCTTACAGTACCTAATATTTCCAAAGTGGTCACCCATCTAGGTACTGACCAGACTCGACGTTGCTTAACTTCGGTGATCGTACGAGATCGATGTTTTAACGTGCTACGGCCGTAAGGCCTCGTACCTGTATACTATTCCGAGCCGTTATTAATTGCACCACCCGCGCAACCAAGCGGATAAGTGAAACCAGCGTACATCCTCATAAAGAAAACTCGAATTCATAGAATCAATACAATTTTTCTTACTGAAAATACCCGGATGGAGCATAAATACAAACGAAACACACTACTTGAAAATAGAATATAACAAAATAAGGAAAAGGTGGAGGAGGAAGGTCCCCTAAGTCGGTTAACTAACGAGAAGGGAGCCCCATAGTCTGAAGGAGCCTTCTCTGTAGACCGGTTGCCATATATCAGCATTGGATGAAATGATGCCGAACTGCATGTTCTGTTCGCGCATGCGTTCGTCTACAAACAGATCTATGCACATGCGTAGGTTTGAAGCAGAAATTACACTTCTGACATTAATAATGACATACAAATTCTGTTAATGGAGAAACAAATTGAGCGCTCTATCAACGCGAACTTGTGCCAATAATCGTTTCGTCCACGTATACGGAGAGTTATGATCCCCTGAATGCTGAAATAACATGATACATAAAAGTATCGCTACTTTCAGGATTTAGACGCTTATAGCTCTCCACAACATCCTGTCTTTTGCCGCTCTACGAACTTCTGAACCAACACCTTTTTTTGTCCCCACTCTGCCATCCACACACACAAATTCATTATGCTGCTCGCGCTTTTCCAGGTTTTCTTCTGGCATCAGTACGTCCTGTGAGTGTTAGATTCTCCAAACCCCCTTTCCTCGTTATGTGTTATATAAAATATAATTATATATAAAATATAATTGTATAATTATTTATTTAAAAATATGATTCCAACTCGCGACATAAGAGGTCTCATGTTTCAAAACAAGAGCCGAAAACATGAGACCTCTTATGCCGCGAGTTGGAATCATATTTTTAAATAAAAAATTATATTTATGCTCTACTTTTGTATCGAGCACTATTTTTTTTTAAAATAATAGCTAAAATACTAAGGAACTTTGGATTATTTACCTAACCAGTTTCTTCCTATTTTCTATATATTTTCACACACACACACACACACACACACACACACACACACACACACACACACACACACATATATATATATATATTAAGCATTACGCCCCGAGCAAGCCGTGAAGCCACTAGGATGCAGGGGATTGCAGAAGATTTGGAGCGAGAGCAGATAGGAGTGATAGAAGAAAGGATGAGAAGAAGGATAGTGGGGAGATCAAGGTAACTGGAGGTGTCGATTGACATTACATTTGAATAGTTGGAGATTATAGCTCTCAGGGAAACAGTAATTGGGAAGGGTGTTCCACAGGCGAGAGGTGCGAGGTATGAAGCTATTGGAGTAGAAGAGACGGCTACATTTAAAAGTTTCTACAGTGTAAGGGTGGGAGCGAGATGCTAGCTTCGTAGGGCGCTTGAATTCATGGAGTCCGGGAACCAGTGAAAGCAGCTCATCGGAGCAATTACCATGAAAGTATTTGTAGAAAAGACAGAGAGAGGCGACGGCGCGTCTGTGAGAGAGTAACTGTAGATGAGATGCCAGATCAGGGCCAATTATATTACATATCCGTCTCTGGATCTTGTCAAGAACTCCGAGGTAAACAGAAGGTGCCTCAGACCATATATGGCAGCAATACTCCATGCAAGGGCGAATGGTTGATTTGTATATTTGAAGTATCGATAATTTTATTTTATAGTGTTTAATCTCAAATTAATATAGACCAGAAATAAAGATGAAAATTATACTGTAATTTGGATTGGTGTCTTCTTTCTATGGAAATCTGTACGCCCGGGTAAGAGCTTTGTCGATTAGGTTACGAAATGTAAACTGCAGACACGATTCAAATCTAGTCATATAGCTAAAGTTACTATATATATATATATATATATATATATATATATATATATATATATATATATATATATATAAAAGTTGTATGGATATGAGTTTGTGACCCTGGCTTTAGCGATCATCAGACAAACTTCATCTCTGATATTGAGCATTTTCCACGAAGTACCGCGCATAATATATATATATATATATATATATATATATATATATATATATATATATATATATAGTGTATCGAAAATACTTTGACAAATTTAGTGGCGGGTTTCTCACACTACAACAATGAAATAAGTTTAAATAAACATGTCTGAAAATCCTTCGTTTTTGAGTTATTAATTTTAAAGAAAGTTTACGGTAGATGGCACTGTGTTGTCTTGTAGACTAGGTTACATTTGTCCTTCGTGTACTTTTGTAGCTAGTCTATTTTTAACGTTTAACGTGTGTAGTCCTGAGTTAACTGAGAAGTGTTCCGTTAAAAAATGGCAGGATATTCATATCGTGAGCAGGCAGATATGATTTTTACATACGGCCGCGAAGCTGCATGGCGGTATCAGATTGCGTTTCCAAACCGAAGGCAACCGAGTCAGCCAAACTTTGCTGCTGTTTTATCTTTGCGTTGCTGAGACAGGATCCGTGGCACCACAAACTATGGAACGAGGAAAACCGAGGTCCGTTCGTACGCCTGACCACAAAGAACACATTCTATAGGTTGTCGGAGACGATCCAATAACAGCACACGTTACAGTGTGTCTAGTATGTTGTACATCTCATACTACTGCATTGAGGGCACTTCAAGAGCAGCTCCTGTATCCGTATCATTTGCAATGCGTGCAGGGTCTTTTGCCCTCTGATCACTCACCACGGGATAAGTTTTGCCGATGGTTTATTGCACGATCTGTCGAGCCATTGTTCTCCTCTTCAGCCTTGTTTACGGATGAGACAAAATTTGGAAGAGATGGAATAACTCATTTACACAACAAACATTTGTGAGCAGATCAGAATCCTCATGGTACAATACAGGCTAGACACCAGCATCAGTTTACGATTAATGTACAGGCTGGAATTGTAGGTGGGTGTCTTACAGGAGCTGTCTACAGAGATTTTATTTCGAACACGTTTCCAGACCTGCTAGAGGATGTACCCCTGCTAATACGAAGACACGTGTGATTCATGCATGATGGGGATCAAGCAGAAATGCACTGGCTGACATCTACCATGAAAGATGGATAAGCAAGGGTGCATCTGTTCCATGGCCTGCACGTTCCTCCTACCTCAGTCCTTTGGATTCTATCTGTGGGTCTACCTAAAACAATTGGGTTATGCAACAGGCATTAATAATGCAGAGACGCTTCATCAACGTGTTTTGGGGACCTTCGAAACCATTCGACACCGTGTGGAAGTATTTGAAAGAGTCCACCAGTCAATGATCCGACGGGTGCATGCGTGTGTAGAAGCAAGCGGAGGACATTTTGAACATTTGTTAAAAGTGGCTGTGTTGAGGTACAACGATGGCCTTTTGGACATATGTTTATATGGAGATTTTACCTTATTTTCGCATCACAGATCCGGCCCTAAAGTTTGTAAAAGTATTTTTGATACACCCTGTATATATAAATTTTAAGCATATATATATATATATATATATATATATATATATATATATATCTGAATATATATATGTGTTAAAACATTAAAACAGACTGTTGCTACTCCGTGTTGATCACTGTGTCCACTTTTAGATTTTATATTAATATACGGTCTATCCCTGATATTAAGCACGTTTACTCATAAATAGATCATATATATATATGAACCTAGCGTACCCTGACGATCCACGTAGGTGAAACCTAGGTAGGTCTTTAGGTTCATAGTTAGATTTGCTCTACTTAGCGTATTTTACTTAGAGCATTTTACTTACTTATTTTACTCGTGTCGGAGGTTTTTTTTCTTTGGACTCTGAGCTTGGATTCTGGTCGATTATTTTCGCCAAAATTGCATGTTCCTAGTTTGTTTTTTTTTTTTTTTATTCCTTTTTTTCCCTTAGGTATTGGTTTGTCCATTTACAAGCCAATACACCTAAGGTTTTTCCGGACGAGTACACTTACTTATATTTATAAGATTATATATATATATATATATATATATATATCGTCGCATATATATATATCGCATATATATATCGCATATATATATCGTATATATATATTGCATATATATATATATATATATATATATATATATATATATATATAGAGAGAGAGAGAGAGAGAGAGAGAAAGTTGCAAATTAAAAAAAATAATGTTTTATTTTATGAAAGTATTTATTTATTTATATATATATTTGATATTTCAGATTGACCTCAATCTTTCTTCAGAAATAACTGTTTGTTTACAAGTAGCGATATGGAACGCCACTGCGTTTGAATATTCCTAACGTAAATCTAACTGTAATAATATTTTAGATGTTGTTTAAAAAATAAAATTTTTTTTTAACTATATCTAAAAAAACTGTTTAACTATTGCAATATTTATAAAGATTTAAAATACTCAAGTCTTTATTTAACCCTAGTTTATATGTATTTAATTTTAAAATCCAGTATTTTTCTTTTTTTTCTGCGTTTGTCTGTGGAACTGAAATCAGAATCTATCAATAAACATTTACAGTTTTCTAATGAGTGGCCTGATTGATTAAAGTGTTCAGCTATGGGGGAATAAGGATTGTTTTGACGTATGGTTTCTTTATGATTGTTGAAGCGAAATCTAAAATTATTTCCAGATTCACCAATATATACACTATTAGGACATAAGGTGCAAAATAAATTAGATTATCCTTATTTCCCCATAGCTGAACACTTTAATAAATCAGGCCACTCATTAGAAATATATATATATATATATACATATTAAGAAAGTATACGTGGCTTCTCATGCTATATATATATATATATATATATATATATATATATATATATATATATATATATATATATATATATATATATATATATATATATATATATATATATATATATATATATATATATATATATATATATATATATATATATCGCGTATATATATATATATATATATAATTATTTTTTAAAAATATGATTCATATTTGAAGGAATCATATTTTTAAAAGTTAAAAAATCAAAAAATTATAATTTAGGCTCTACTCATGTATTGAGCATTGAATTTTTCAAAATAAAAACAAAATACTAAAGAACTTCGGATTATTTACCTAACGTGTTCTTTTCTTATTTTTCTATATATTTGCGCACACACACACACACACACACATATATATATATATATATATATATATATATATATATACGTGTGGATATATGTAATTAAACCTTTAATCCCTGATCACCGCTTTACCGGTGGTAGAGGGAAATGACGTAATTCTCAGCCACCGGTTGATCGGTGGTAAAAGAAAAAAGGACTTAATGTCCAGCCATCGGTTGAACGATGGGTAAACAGTTGTATTTTTATGTCTATCGTGAAGCATTACATACCAATTATTTGCGAATTTTGACTCAGGAGCTCAGGCAGAAGGATTAAAATTGTTCAGGAACTCAAGGCTCAAAAGATTAAAGAACTGTCATGTAATGTCAGTCTTCCTATATACACCGAATGCTGAACAATCTCCACACAGATAAAGAATAAACTTGAAATGGGGTTCTACAGAAGGATGCTGAGGATACCATGGACTGAACATGTGAGCAACGTTGGGAGAAAATGGAAACAAAAAGGATACTTATACATCAGGAGGAAACAGTTCAAGTTCCTACGGGATATAATGAGGAAAGGCGGTTGGAAAATTGGATACTCACGGGACATATTGAAGGCAAAAGGACAGAGGAAAGCAACACATAGGCTACCTAGTAAGCTTGAGTGGATAGATGGTGGGACATGGTTTGGGAGAGAAAACAAAAAAATAAAAGACAAGAAATTGTAGAGAGTCGTGATCGCCAACGTCTTGAAGGAACATGAGACAAAGAAGAAGAAGAAGAAGAAGAAGAAGAAGAAGAAGAAGAAGAAGAAGAAAGTACTTAAGATTTGAGATATATACTCACTACCATAGGCGGACGATCGGAGTAGTTAAGATAAACAAAGCAGGAAAATATGATTAAAAAATACTATTAAATATATTAATAATTGATAAAAATATAATAAAAATTGCTTATATATGTAATTTGAACAACTTAAGACGATTGCAAGCAGGTGTAAAGAAGCAAGAGAAATAAAATGAAAGAAATACTAGTCAAATATGAATAATAATTGCCAATGCTTCATCTACAAAATTCATACAGACTATTACTACTTGGTGTAAAAGCAAGCGAAATAAGATGAAGAAAATATTAATTAAATATTAATTATAATTGACAAGGTTTAATGTGAAAAATTCAGACTTTAGACTATTACTACTTGCTGGAAAAACAAGAGAAATAAGATGAAAGAAATACGAGTCAAAAATGAATAATAACTGACAAGTCTTCATCTAAGAAATTAATACAACTTAAGAATATTACTTACTTCTTGGTGTAAAAGCAAGAGAAATAAAATGAAAGAAATACGAGTCAAAAATGAATAATAATTGACAAGATTTTATCTAAGAAATTAAAAAGAACCATCCGATAGTGTTAATGGAAAAAAAAATCTTGCTTATTAATAGTTCCCGTCCAAATCTGTAATAACAAGAAAATATTATCAACAGTTCATTTAAATATTTTTGGACTTTTTAAAAAATAAGTCTTTCATGGAAAAGTGAAAAAAGAAATGAGTGAGAAACATTAAGCGATCCCAACTTTGAGATCAGCGGTAATTACCGATCAATTCTGTCTGTTTTATTGATTACATTTTCTATTTGTTCATTGACTAAGAAAAACGGCTTTAAAATGATGATTAATAAGATCCGTTGGGCGTTTTTCATAATTGACTGACCGTCCATGTTGGCCTAATGTCAACTGACTTCGTCTGCGCATGTGCCGAATGAATACGGCTTAGACGAAATGTATTCATTATCTTTCTCAGACAAGTAACAGCAGAAAATTTATGAGTCTGTTCACATTAGTCAAGACTTTAACATGCCTTTTCTCCGACCCAGTCCACCAAAATGGCGTCTTATCAATCGATTTTGTTAACGTGTTATGTACTCATTAACTTAAAACCTATTCTACGGATGTTGAGACATTTTGTTTCTGCTTTTGTTTCATTGGTTATACAAGTAACAAATTTTCGAGATAACCATGCGGGGGAAACACGTCTATTCTGGTGACATTGTGTTACGTTCATACAAGAATGAAATAACCTTTGTTTCGGTCAAATCACTTATTATTAGCTACTGTGACATGTCTTAAAAATGACGGGATTATAAATGCTTTTTCCCCAGTTATTATCATTATACAACGTTCTTTTACGGAATTAGTATTTTCACTTCCGAAGGCCCAAGAGCCACTCAAGGTAGATGTTTAGTTAAGAACGTAGGAGTGGAGGAAGGAAGAAGAAAAATTCAAAGATTGGTCTGTAATGTAAACAATCCTGACCAGGCATCTCGGCTTTAGTCATTTTCCCATTGACGTGACGTGGCTTCTCTCTGTCTTTTCTAAAAATATTTTCAGGGCAACTGTTTTGATGAGATGTTCCCCCTGTTCCCCGATTACGTGAATTTAAGTGTGCTACTAGATTGACAATTAGGTCTCACCGTTCTACTGTTGGCTAGCCAGATGCACACGCCACTTTTACAGTTTCTTTTCTTGCCTATGTAATTTCCTTCCGATTTCTTGCTTCCCTGACAACTACAATCTTTAAAAATTTAAATCACCATCTTCTGCCTACTTGAACTCTGTTCCTTTATTTGTCCTTTCCCCAATCCTTTCCAATAAAGTCTTCTCATTCTCTTTCATTCTCTATAATACCTTGCGTTCTAATGACTTTACTATATGCTGGATAGATAAATGTTGACCCTAGACTTGAAGAAGTTAAAATTATAATCGTTGAGGAAGCATCCACTCGGGAGTTTGGGAAAGCGGTTTTCTGTGTGGAATTTCCTCCTCGCCAAAGGAATAAGAACGATTTAACGCCAGAGACAACAAAGAAGATTCTACAGAAGGATACTGAGAATTTCATAGACGGAGAGAGTAAACAAGAAGGAAGATTTCAAGAAAACGGCAACAGAAAGAATCAGGAAAAGACAACTGAAATTCCTTAAACGCATAATGAGGGAGAAGGGCTTGGATGACTTAACCCCACCCAACGGGGCGTATTGAGGTCAAGAGAGACAGGGAAAGCATCGAGCTACAACCGACGAGCTTGTCTGAATGGATGGTGGAACTGGGGGCAGGGACCTTAGAAAAAGGGAGAAAACTGCTAAGGGCCACAAGAGATGATCGCCTATGTCCTGAAGGGACGTGGCACACAAAAGAAAAAGACGTGACACGGCGGCTCCTAGCTGTGAAGGTTTGAATTAAGAAATATCATTCGTTTGAATATTTGCCATCGTAATCGCGACAGTGTTAGCTGAGTCTAGGGTCATTTTATTTGTGGGAAAGATGTTGTTGTGTTGAAAATAATCCATCACACACAAGTCCACGTAATAGCTTTTGAACTCAAATTTGGATGGTGAAACTTCACAACACCAGCAAGAGAACTCTTACAGATATTACAAAAACCACTTGGTCTTTCATATAAGGATTGCTTGGTTTTTTACGGCTTATCAACCCTTTGCAGATTATTTAAGGCCAGCAAATATTGGGTTGGCAACTAAGTTCCCACCATATTTTAAAATTTTGCTCCCTGTGCCGCGTCAGGAAATTTTTCTCCCCGGAATCGATACTTCAAATATACAAATCAACAATTCGCCCTTGCATGGAGTATTACTGCCATATATGGTCTGGAGCCCTTTCTGTTTGCCTCGGGGTTCTTGATAGGCTCCAGAGGCGGATATGCAATATAATTGGCCCTGCTCTGGCATCTCGTCTACAGTCACTTTCTCACAGACGCGCCGTCGCCTCTCTCTGTCTGTTTTACAAATACTTTCATGGCAATTGCTCCGAGGAGCTGCATTCGCTGGTTCCCAGACTTCATGAGTTCAAGCGCCCTACGAGGCTGGCATCCCGCTCTCACCCCTTCACTGTCGAAACTCCTAAATGTAGCCGTCTCTTCTACTCCAAGAGCTTCATGTCTCGCACCTCTCACCTGTGGAACTCCCTTCCCTATTCCAGTTTCCCTGAGAGCTATAATCTCCAGCTATTCAAATGTAATGTCAATCGACATCTCCAGTTGCCTTGATCTATCCACTATCCTTCTCCTCATCCTTTCTTCTATCACTCCTATCTGATCTTGCTCCAAATTTTCTGTAACCCCTTGCGTCCTAGAGGCTTCCCGCCTTGCTTGGGGTGAAACGCTTAAAAAAATCTATTGTGTTTTTAAATGGTATGCGTATATTGGGGATCGGAAAGGGATTATCCATTACGAATTTCTTGAAAGGAACCAAATGATTAACGCGGAACTCTATGTTAAACAGATAGAACGACTCAACACGGCTATTTAAGAGAAAAGACCTAATCGGCAAGCATGGAGTTCTTTTGCTGCACGACAACGCCCGCCCTTATATCGCCAATATGACCAAGGAAGCCATTCAGACGTATGGCTGGGAAGTACTTCCACACCCGCCTTACTCTCCCGATTTGGCACCAACGGATTTCCACCTCTTTCGGTCTATGCGCGGAATTTCATTCAATACTGATGCAGAATTAAGAGCTGGGTTGGATGAATTTTTCGAGTCGAAACAGTGTGATTTCTACCAACGAGGTATTGAAAATCTTGTTTAACGTTGGGAAGAAGTTGCAAACAACAAGGGAGAATACATGATTGATTAATTAGTTGTTATTTTTTTTATTAAAATTTTTAACATTATTTACATTATTCGGACTATTTTGTCGCCATATTTATTACAACGTTTCGGCCGTTGTACGCTCCGGCTTTCTTCAGGTGGTTGGAATGTCGAACTGAACCCTTTATTTCGCTCACTGTACGAGAACCGGTGTTTCTCGTGATATGGCCGTAAGCCATTTAGAACATCTGCACATCCAAGCTTACAGCACCTAGTATTCCCAAGTGGTCACCCATCTAGGTACTGACCAGGATGGACGTTGCTTAACTTCCGTCATCGTACGATAACCGGTGTTTCAACGGGAGATGGCCGTAAGCTATTATATATCGAAATTTTTTTTGTAAGTATTAAAATAGTGTTATTCTTCTAGTAGAAAATGGTATGGAATCGATGTTTGCTCCAAGAATGGAATCTGTAAGACATGTCAAAAAGAATTTTGAAGTATTGGAAGAGAATGCTGGCAGATTAAATGAAATAAAAAACTGAATTTACGAAGACTTAGAGTAACAGAAAGAAAGTACAAGATATAAACATTAATAATAATATTGAACAATTATTGTCACTAGCAGGACAAGTTTTCCCATTTGAGTTTTTTGAGGAATCATAATTCTTTAACAATTGAATAAACTCTTGGCATGTTCCCCTACTATAGAATATCTGTTGAAATTCTCCTATTGTACCGTTAAATATTTAATCTGAACAAATTTAACAAAAATGACACTTAGAATCATTAAAATCTAAGTCATTATTTAATTAAGTAAGAGAGTACAAATGGCCTAGATATTTTGGATATACATATATTTTGTTATTCTTTGTTTTATGGTTTTCATATTTGAATTTTCTGATTAATCTTAATTCTTAACAGTCCTGGGTAAGACAATAAAGTACATCTAACAGCAAGGCCCCTTATCAGGAGATTGTAAGGAGCGTGGAACCACCTCTTAATTGCTGGTGTTCCCAGGCCAACCCTGATCTGGAGTGGTAGCACCTGTTAGGGTCTCAGTTATGGGCAAATAGTTAACCCCCAAACTGGTATCAGAAAACTATGAAAGTGTAAAAATATGTTTTAGTACCAGCAATACATTTTTGTAAAAAAATTACCAACAATGAAGTTTTTGAAGGAAAAAATTATTACCAGCAATAAAAATCATGTCGGCATTAAATAACCCATTGAGGTTGGTATGGCGTAAAAAAAAATCAAACCAAACTAATTCTTAAGATAATGATTAAGAGCATGGCGAGTTCCATAACTATGAAATAACTTTTGAAATTCCACTATCACATCATTGAATATTTGAGCTTAACAAAATATTGCAATAAAAATCATAAATATGAATGTAGGTCATTATATAAAGAAGTAAGAGGGTACAAATGAAAAGATTCAAAATTGACAAGGTTTTCTATTTCACCGAAGCAGGCACTAAGAACGTGACCGTTATCATTTCCACTATTTTCCCTTTCTGTTTTTTCTTTCTTTCCCTAAGTTCGCCGGCTCCAAAGAATCGTTCTCGGAGATCAGGATGGAGCAGGTAGCCTCTCCTGAGCTCAGTAAAATTGCGAAAAATTGTTCTGTGAGAGCCTCTGTTTTGCTAAATCCTACTTTATGTAGGGTCGTAAGACTTACCTTCCCTACAGATGGGTCATGTTCAAAATGGGCTCTGGAAGCCTAGGACAATCCGTCAGGCTCTCGAGCCCTGTAGAAATTTTCGGCCAGTATGTGTGTAGGCCGAAAAGATGGCTATAAAGTTGGCATGCTTGAATGCAAAGAACTGGAGAGATTGGAGTAAGGTGGCCTACCTTCTTGGTGATCTCCTGTTCTTCGGTGTGTGCGCTGCCGCGATCCAGGAAACTCACTTTGTTTTGCGAGGTCAATGCGCGTGTGATGTTTACCGGCTTTGTCGTCTATTCAGCATACGGGGACACTGACCTAGGTCAGTAATCGTTTTCAAATGCTGTGACGTAATGCGGTCTTTGACGTAAACCGGACGTAATGTCGTAAAATGAGGACAGACGTAGTAAGACACACATAAATAATCCCCCCCCCAAATATAACTATTGCTAAAACCGAATGAGAACCAAAAACTCATTTTAGGCATACTTTTTTTTTAATAATATAGAACAATACAATTATTCGTGTTTTTTAAAAACCTGAGGTAAAAATAGTATAATATATGTCATTCGCAGACAGTACTGTTTCGATGCATCACAGCTCCGCAGTGAGACTAGACATCCGAATGCATCAAACCAGGATCGAAACCCAACCGCTTTGGTGCCAGTGAGAGCTTCTACAACAGAGCTATCTTCACTCGGCAGAGTTACACACCTACATTTAGCGTATTGTTTTTACGAATGTAATCAAATTCTAATCAGCTGCCATTCATTTTACTGAAGAGCTTTGATTGTAAAGTAGTCATTCAAAGAATAAATCAATAAAGTTAATGTAATTAATGGCGAATTCACTTCGCTAACAGATTAAATAAGGCATTAACTCACTGATCACTCGCTGAACGACGCGATCCTTGTTTTTATTAATTATAAAATGGATTAGATGTTCGGTTCATATAGCAAATACTTTCGGTAAAAATATTTACCATCCTCAGACATAGATGTTATTTTTTTCTCAATTTTAGGTATTTTCGGTTCGAGATGTGTTTGGATGTTGAAATACAACAAAATTTTGATTTATTCTTTGATTGACTATTTTACAATATTAATTAAGCTGCATTATTTAATAATTTAAAAAAAGAATCGATCTGCAGTAAAAATATTTCTGAAATCTGCAGGGACTGCCATGACAATAAGAAAACACATTATTATTATTATTACCGTTAATTTTGTATTGACGATGCATAAAATGTAGTTATTGCGAAATTATTAAAAATATTTATTTATTTTTTGGAAGGGGATGCGTCTTCTCATCAGACATTTTCACTGTATAGACCGAAGCCATTTTGAGAGAATTAGGAGTCCTACTAGGATTCATATTTGGCGGCCACAATCTTAACGACATAAAATATGCAGATGACATAACGTTAATAGCATAGGCGGAAAGGAAACTTCAAGAAAATTAAATCCTTATTATTTACCATTTTATAACGTCTGAATCAATTAGCAATTAGCCGATGTTTTGTCATCCTTTTCAATGAACAATATAATAAATAAATAGTGTAAATAAACAATATAAAAAAATAATGTTTACTATTTTTGCTGTTAATTCTCAAGTACAAAGAAAATGTATAAATTCGCTTTCATATGTTTAGGTTTTAGTACAATTCTAATCATAACTTTTTAAAACAATAAACATCGCTGAGGAGTGAAGGTAGTTAAAATAAAAGTGGTATCATGCGGAAAGACGTTCTTTTGACACTACGTCTTATTCCTGGCACGTTTGTCCATGTTTGCCGAATATCCTTTCTCTATCCCCATTTGTTAGAAACCAAGATTCAAGGAGCCTAAATCAGGTCAACTTCAACAACCAGTAAGTCATTCCTACTACAACTTTTTTATACATAAATAAAAGACTTTTCTTTTTCAAGCAGATACTACGAATTCTGTAAAAGCTTTTACCTATTACATTATTTAAGTCTATTTAAGTTTATTAAAGTAGGCATTGAAGTAAGTATATTCACATATTTCCTCTCTTTTTCTTGATGTTGCGATGCATACTAAGAAAATTTCGAGTTGATCCCAATAAACAATATAATAAATTAATAGTGTAAATAAACAGTATAATAAATAATGTTTATTATTTTTGCTATCAATTCTCAAGAACAAAGAAAATGTATAAATTCACTTTCATATGTTTAGGTTTTATTACAATTCTAATCATCGCTTTTTCAAACAATAAACATTGCCGAGGGAGTGAAGGTAGTTAAAATAAAAGCGGCGTCACAAGAAAAAAACTGTTCTTTTGACACTCCGCCTTATTGCGGGCAAATTTGTCCATGTTTACCGAAAATAATTACCTGGAACAGTTAATCACTGGTTTTATAAATACAACTCACACAAAAGCCAACTGTCACCATTTTCTCATAATGGATCCATTGAGCAAAAGAAAACTAAAAAAAAAAAAAAGACATTAATTAAATGACATCGCCAGATTGTTTTAATCTCATCAGTTCCTTGCATATCGTTTTCGTTAACATCATGACAATTTGTTTAAGCAAAACTATTAAAAATCAAGTCTGTGATATGATTTCTAAATTTTTGCTTTGTTTACGTATGAATAATGATTGACTCGTGAATTGGCTATTCGCCTCTGCCTGCGTTGATACTGAAGTGCGTGGATGATCACTTTAGACATAAGAGATGCAAATGATAAGATGCGACAAGCGGACGTCAACGATTGGTGGCCAAGGGCGAAGGCAGAGTTAAGGTCAGCGGAGGTTAGTAGAAAAACTGGCGTTAAGGGTCAGAAGACATCGGAACTGAAGTTGGTCATCATTGTCTGAAAGTCATGATGAATATCGGGGTCTACGTTGCAACATGAACTGCACTCCCTCGCAAGGAATTCTTCATTCTCATTCTTATTTTCTGGAAATTTAGAACGCTATCCGAAGGCGTATTGAAATAGCGAAAAATACTTTCCAAAAGTTCAACAAAATAATAAGACATAAAGATTTCGCTGGAAACAAAGAAAAGAGTGCTGAACAGTCATCTAATATCAGTCTTCCTACATGGCAGTGAATGCTGGCCAATTTCCTCGCAGACGAAGAGAATACTGTAGGGAGCAAAAATGTGGTCCTACAGAAGGATGCTGAGAATGTTACGTGGAACTCTTAAAAGAAAATAAAAACGAAAAAAGCACTCAGAATCAGAAAGTCATAGCTGAAATTTCTAATGGGGAAAGAGAGTTTGGAGAATTTGGCACTCACAGGAAGAGGGAAACGTCGAGTAACGTACATAACAAATTTTGTAAAAGGGTAGCAGAACGGGGTGGGAAGACAAACGTTACCAGGATCTATAATGTTATGGAGGGGCATAGCACAAAAAAGAAACGCAAATAGAACACGGACTATAGAGATTCAAACAATACTCCATTGTTAAACTTAAAAAAAATCTATTCTCATATAAATCAATCAGTAGTTCTGTTATCAAGATATGGCTAAATTTACGAATATCAAAAATAAAAGTCAGTCTTTTAACCAAAGGAACATATCCTATAAAAATATATACACCCTTGTGCAAATTAATTGAAATAACAGCTTCAGTTTCCTTTCTTTCACCATACGATCAGTTTTAGACCCACCGGAGTGACAGGGTGTAAGCGATTTCTGTTTTTCGGGCTGTATGATGAAATTTATTTGGCCTTGAAAAATATTGCGTCATCCATGATTGCATCAGATTTTCATCACGCCCAGTCACTATTGTCTCGACTCTCCATTAGTTGTCCTACAACCATTGTCTGCGATGGACGTTACTACAAGGGGAGCGTACTAAAATTGTAACATTACACAAACACGCTGACAAGCCTTACCAGTGAGAAAATCAAAGTACTATCGACTGAAATTTTCCTGACTTAAATCCATTCGAGAATCTGTGATCAATCTGCAAGGAAAGACTTCGTGGAATGGACATACGAAGTACGAACATGTGGACTGGGAAAAATACGAAAATAACGTAAATAATAACGGAATTATACTTTTTTTCAATTAATTTACACAAGGGTGTATAATGTTTAACTTCTTTTTTTTTGAGAAGAGCAGTCCACGAAAAAACAGAATCCTTCGAAAACGCCAGAAGACAAATATAAGAGATGAAAGAAGCCCAAAGAAAGGCTAGAACTCTACACCCCCTGAACCCTTCTACCCTAGTATGCGGTAGCTGTGTACGTCTCTTCTGATCCAATACAAAACTCATTTCACACAGGAGAAAATGTCGATGAGCTCCCCAATACTCGGTAACGATTTCCGCTAAAGATGATATATATATATATATATAAATTATTAGGCGGATTTGATAGTTACGTAATGCATCGAGTCTGAAACCTTGCAGAAAGCACTGGATGGCCGTTTCGTCCTATATTTAGGACTCATCAGCAGTGCGCATCCGCTACCGAGAATTGAAACCCTGACAGTTAAGTTGTCAAGCAAACGTCATACCAACTGTCCCACGTGGCTTCGGCGACGAAAAGGTTGCAAATCAGACTCAATATAGCGCCGCTCTCTCACATATTCTGTGGTGGAACTCAACTGAGATTCTCTCTAACCATAGGACTGTGCCCCCAGGAGCCACGACTACTATCACCAAGCCTATCTCAAACTTGAGCATTAGAAGCCGGTTCAAGCAATGATATACAAATGATAGGGATTATTAGGAGGATTTGATAATTATAATTAAGTAATTCATCGAGTCTGAAACCTCAACAGAATGCAGAAAGCACTTTTGATGTCACTTGGTTGATTAAATTATCCTCCCCCCACCCACTCAGACGGGTCCATCTTCGTTCTCACAAATCTTTAATATTTTTAACTCGTGGTATATTCCAGTCTCATTTACATTGGTTGAGATCCAATTAATTAAAAGATGGAGATCTAATTCAGTAACCATCCATATTGAGTGGCTCTTGGGCCTTGTCTTGGGGGAACAAAAATTTCAAAAATAACAACCGATGCTAGAAGCTCATTTTTTTTTCTTAAATTTAATTATAAATAAGTATTATTAATAAATTTTTTGATGAAACATGTTACAGAAGAATAAGGTAAGAAATAACCATTTCAGCCTTCCATCAGCATGGCTGATCCTAACCTCCAGGAGAGTGACTCATTGTGCCTTCTCGGGATGATATTTTCTGCTGACATAATATGGAAACGTTATATTGAAACAATTGCTAGGTCTGCTCTTATGAAAGTTGGTTCACCATTCATCCATTTGTTGTTACATCTGGTCTAGTGCTTCTGCTATGTATTTAGAGATTATTGATAAAATCCAAAAAAGAATCTGCATTGTTATTGGTTCTGACCCGGCATCTCAGCTTCAAGCAATTTCCCACTGCTGTACGGTATCTCCCCTGTACCTTTTCTATAAATATTTTCATGGTAATTGTTTTGATGAGCTTTCATCTTAGCTGCCGCGACTTTACGAATTTAAGCGCAATACTAGATAGGATAACTAGATTTTAATGGAGCTCGACACGGAATAAGAAATCGTTGAGCTGAGGTTCATTAAATTCTCTTACACAGAAATAACCTTGGGAAAGGCATGAATCCATTTCTCCTCCTCCCATTCATGGGTTAAATAGCAGGACAGACTGGGTCATATAGACTTGGTGGGGAACCATTCTACGGCAGAAAGAAACGGCAGCCTACTGCGGGAATATCTTCTTTCTAGTCAGTCATGAATCGAAAGAGACATAATCGCTCAAGAGTGTGTCACGTATGACACTTGATTGACTGACTGACTAAATTGGCAGCGAGGTCTCATTATTTTACAGTTGAAATGGATGGATGTAACCGTAAGTTTTATGCTAACAGGTTTTTTTTTTCTCTCTCATTTCTCGCTTTTGGAATTCTCTTTTGGCCTCTTGGTTTCCAGTTGACTTTGACGTTCGAAAATTTAAATTCAATAACAATCGTTATCTTTTGTGGTCTTAATTCCAGTTCTTTTGTTGTTTTTTCTCCTTCATAGGGTTTTTCTTTTTCTTATATTTTTTCACACTCAGTAAATCCTTGCATCTTAGTAGATTTATTGTCATGCTTCTATCTATCTATCTATCTATCTATCTATCTATCTATCTATCTATCTATGAGAACACTACATGATATATACATTCTTTTCCTTACTTAGCATCTTTCTATCCCCCACTCTCTCAATATGAAATCACTATTCTTAATTTTTAAACCTAGAGTAAATATTTTCATTTTGATTTTGATTTACAGGTCTGAGGATTTGAAGCCGTTTTTTATCGAAATAAATATCACCTATGGTTTTGTAAGTGTTTGTTTGTCATTATATAATATTACATTTGCTCTGACTTTTGACATAGAGCTCTCAACGGATCTATATCCTCTTGTAGATTCTATACGGATTACCAATAATTTTTATATATATATATATATATATATATATATATATATATATATATATATATATATACAGGAGAATATCTCGTGATTTGTCACTACTTTTGGTGTGAAACGGAAAGAATTATAATTTCACGACTACTGGTTTTGTTTGTCCCGCAAAAAATATTGTTAGGACGCATACGAGTCCGGGTGAAAAAACACCGGAGATGAAGTTTTAAGGAACAACAATTAATACGTGTATTAACAAAACATGCTACGCACGAGTAACACAAGAAATGAAATACATCGTTGAAGTCATTGATAGTGAAAGGGTTTCGTGCCCCACCGAATTTATGATACAGCACCCCCCCAACTCGAATCTATGATACGGTGACTCTCACTCTACTACAATTTTTATAAGGTAGTATTCAAATAGAATAAAATTTTTTTAATGTAACCTAATTATATACAATAATGGATCATATGCAATATAGGTAAAGAATTCATGTAGAAAAATTGAAAATAAATACAATGTATCTAAATACAAATTAGAGACATGTCATAATAGATCATTCCATCTTAAATAAATCAACAATGTTTTGCGCCAATTTTTAACATCAGCTTGATTTTTTCTTGTTAAAAAGTTGAATAATTTTAAGTTAAATAATTTTAACCCATTATCTAGAAAAATTTTAAAATAGAACATCTATTCAAATCTGAGCATCCATTTAAAAAAATAACGTTTAAACAAATAAATTATATATATATATATATATATATATATATATATATTTATGAATAAAAATGACAATAGGAAAACTGGTAATTGCTGACGCGTTTCGTCCAATGTGGACTTTATCAAAGCAAAATACGTATTCCTATTGTCATTTTATTCATAAATATTGTCTTCTCTACCGATTAAATCGGAGAAATTTATATATATATATATATATATATATATATATATATATATATATATATATATATATATATATATATTTTTATTTGTTTATATATATAATTTATTTGTTTATATATATATATATAAACAAATAAATTATATATATATATAATTTATTTGTTTATATATATATATATATATATATATATATATGACAAAATGGGAAAGGTTTTAGTAATCCGTTTTATCCGTTAGGATTTTATCGGACTGGGATTTTTTATGTTGTCACGTCTACATATGCGCACAAAGCGAAAGATGTTGGTAGTTTCAGAATTTTTGAAAGAATATCTTTGAGAATTTTTTTTCATAGTCTAGCCAAATTCATCTGTATTCTTTTTCGTTTTCTCTCCGTCACCTTTGTTCCTGACTATATACCATGAATGGTAATATATTGTAAGAGCCTGGACGCAAATAATACCATGGCTGAACTAGGCATTTTCCAGACATTTTCATTTTAGTGAATTATTTTCTCTTTTAATCTAAGCAGCATTCCATATGTCAAAATTGTGGTTCGTTTTGTTATGGTGAACAACTAATACGTTTTGTGTGTTGTTATTTAAAATATCCCCTTTGTGTTCATATAGTGTCTTGTTTAAACTTCTTGAGGTTTCTCCAATGTATTCATTATGGAAATTCCTGCATTTGATCTATCAAATGCAGGAATTGCCATAATTTTAACATTTAATTGTTAATATAATTTTTCCTTCAAATTTTGGCCGGTTATTTTGTTTTTTATAGACTAAGTCTTTTATTGTTTCAGAAGTAGTTGTGACAAATTTTATGTTGAGTTTAGATAAATTCTTTTCGGTTATAGTTGTGATAGAGTTAGTGAGTAGAATAATATCATTTTTGATTCGTTAGGTTTTTCAGAAGGGGCAGCTCTTCTATTTTGGAATATTTTTTAACCTTTTGTTTCACATTGCAAATGAAATAGGATAGTGAAGGTCTTTGAATGCATTTTCTATATATTTCTCCTCTCGATGTAAATACTGAGGGCTGCAAATTATGAGTGCATTTAAATAGAATCCAATTCGACATAGCCTAGTCTGGGGATCCTCTCTGCCCGGAGGCAGAGAGTTGGACCAGCACAACTGGAGACCAACATACAGGTATTTACTACTGTATTTATGTTAATGGGGACATACACATTATCTTCCGTATGTATGTGCCCCACGGATTTTATTTTGTTGTTATGATGGGAATAGAAGTTTATTAAGTCATTTTTTGGTTTCGGTGGATACTAAGTTCTAAGATCTTGTCAATTCGGTCTAACATGATGTCTAAGAAAGGAAAGGCATTGTTTTTTTTTGTATTTCGTATGTAAATTCTATTGTGCGTTCAGTTAGTTTATCTACAAGATTCGCTAAGTTAGTAACATTGGGATATATTAATAGAGCATCATCAATATATCGGAAGTAATTTGATTGTTTTGGTAAAATGTTTTGGGGAAAAGTAGACTCGATAAATTCTAAAAAATACATACCATCGCTCCACTTTTTTGTTTATAAAAATTGTTATTGAAAGTGAAATAACATTGGTGATGAGACGGGGGATTTTTATTATTATTGTAACCTTGAGAAGGCTACTGAATAGAATAATCACGCGAAGGTTGGTAATGAACGATAATACTTAGGACAAGAACAACACATATAAGATTCGCCAGCGGCGGGTAGAAGTAGTAGTCAACTGCTAGAAGTGAGTCAAGAGAATTCCACAATGAATCTCCAACTAAAGGATATCTACCAACTATCCCACGCGGTCAGATGTGGCACAAGGCCGAATTTACTGTAGGACCCCATATAAAACGGAGTCGGGTAGCTGTTTCCCGAGACAAGACACTGCCCTTCGACATAGCCTCGTCTGGGGATCCTCTTTGTTTGGAGGCAGAGAGTTTGACCAGCACAGCTGGAGATGAATCTCCAACTGCAGGATATATACCAACCGTCCCATGCGGTCAGATGTGGCACAAGGCCGAATTTAATGTGGGGTATCCGAACCCGTAAGCACGACCAAAAATTCCCTGTAGACCCCGTATAAAATGGGGTCGGGTAGGCATTTCCCAAGACAAGACTCTGCCCTTCGACATAGCCTCGTCTGGGGATCTTCCCTGCCTGGAGGCAGAGAGTTTGACCAGCACAGCTAGGGGACGAATGTCCGACTGTAGACCAACATACAGTATTTACTACTGTATTTATGGGAATGGGGACATACCCATTATTGTCCGTAGCTATGCTACAACAATTATTTTAGTTATTGCTAGGGAGAGGTTTATCTTTGCTTTTGTTAGATACTTTTTTTTAAAAGAGATTTAAGCATTTATCAACCGGGATATTAGTGTAAAGTGATTTATATCTAGACGGGCCATGACTTTCATATTTATTTGCCTTTTTTTTTTTTCAACAAGGTTGCCTGAATTTTTTTTATATGTGATGGAACTATTGTTCCGATGAGAGGGGTTAATATTTTTGCTATGACTCTAGCTATTTTGTTGGGGTAGGGGGATTGCATATTCCAGAAATGATGGGTGCATAGGGTTTTTGCATTTGTGGGTTTTAGGGAGACTGTAAAGTTTTGGTATTTTAGTGTGATATTCGATGAGTCTGTATTACGATTTATTTACATTTTTAATCAGTTTCCTGATTTCTTTGGCGATTTTTTTTTGTTTTTGTATTTATTTTTGTTCCTTTATTTTTTTCGTGTGTGTCTGTATCGTTGATTATGTAATCCTGTTTTTCATTACAATACTACCTCCTTTGTCAGAGGGAATAATGTGGATTTCTGTTATGGTGAAACACACCTATTCTATAGTTAATAGACTCTCCCACCTAATATAAGTAGGAGTAGTAAGAGAAACGAAGGTCAGTGGATGTCGGACGACCGGCTGAACGGTTGAACTCTCTTCTTTCGGGCGGGGAGGAACCCGAAAGAGGCTACGCCGAAGGGCGGATTCTCTTTCGGGGAGGTAAACCGACCCTGAACCCGTTTATACGGGTTCAATGGGCATATTTTTGGCCGATCCCACGGGCTCGGAGATCCCACGTTAAACCGGCCTCGTGCCACATGGTACCCCCGTGGGGGGGTGACTAAATACTAGTCTGTCGGACGACAGTAGTCGACAGTTAGTCGAATACGAAGGTAGTCAGCGACCACAACAAGATTACTCTGCGTAATACCTATTATAACAAGTTCCTAACGTTTTGTACGTAGAACCTATTTAGGACCGATTTAGTACAAATACAAGCCTCCACTGCGAAATAACTCCACAACAATTTCCTTATTTCTCGCTAGGTTCTTTAGTGTATTTAGGTGTCTTAGTGGTAATGTAGGTTCTCCTTCTGTATTAGAAAGCTTTACATCCGATATTTTTTTTAATTAGATTAGGATTTCCGATATATTTCCACTTGCTGTTGAGGCATAAGTTGGTGAGTTTTTGTTTCAGTTTGTTGTTTTGATTGTCACTCATTTATTTAATAGTTTGGTTTCGTTGAGTCATTTCCGGATTTGTTATAACGTACTTTTTGTGGAGTTTGCATTCTAACGCTTCTGGCTTTGTAAATGGTTAGATTTTCCTATACATCTAGTTCTTCAGCAGTTGCATTTAGGAAATTGCATACAAATGTTGGAAAAATGTGATGTGATGTTCTAAGTATTCTGTGTGTGCATCGTGGGATCACTTTTTCATCAAGAAAACTTTTCGCTTTCTAAGTGAGTTGGCCGATATTAATAGATTTTTGTATTCTTTCAGAATTTGGTGTTTTTTCCATGTCGAATTGTTTTGAAACGACCTGCGTCTCCCGTTTCGTGCGCATGTGCAGACGACCTGCGTCTCCCGTTTCGTGCGCATGTGCAGACGTCAAGAAAGCCCAGTCCGATGAAATCCTAAAGGATGAAACGCGTCACAAAAAACCTTTACATTTTGTCATATTTTTCTAAATATTGTTTGTTGAAAAAATCAATTTGAAAACACAATAAAACACGATTCGGTCACCAGAATGAAAGGGGGGCAACTCATATCGAGTTATACTTATTATAAAACCCAGGTTGTTTGTGTGTGTGTATGTTCGTTTATATATGGGATCGGATTTCTTACATTTTTCAACTGATTTCAACAAAACTTCACTTTTTTTTGGCAGGTAGTGTTTCTTAGTCTTGCACACTTTTTTCTTTATTTTTACATTCAGAATGCTTTAAAAATTCTATTTACAAAACAATTGTTTATAATAAAATTCTATTCAATCGGTAGACTCATAACGATTGAAAACAATGTTTTTGTTTGAGTTTAGGTTTGACCAATTCGCAAAAAAAAAAAACTAATTAAGACATGCGTGTCCGTCAACAAATAAACAATAATCTTTGTCAATTTTATTTTTCAGTCTTTATGATGGTCGATACTTGATCTATCTCTTACTGTTACATCCCCGGGCAATGCCGGGCTCTACTGCTAGTATATATATATAGTTTTTCGCTGTATCAGAGCTAGATATTCGATTGCCCGAAGCCAGGATCGAAACCCGACTGATTTGGCATCCCCTAAGCTATAAGCGCTTTCTCTCTAAAGTGCTCGACCGAAATTTATTTTTTCGGGGGCGTTTATATATATATATATATATATATATATTGTCATCAACAGACAGACTGTTTGACTGTATCACAGCTCATCAGTGTGGTTAGACATCCGATTGCCTCAACCATATATATATATATATATATATATATATATATATATATATATATATATATATCAGAATATGTAAAGTACCCTCTTTCAGAATATGTAAGTACTTCGGAGACATCGACTGAAGGGCCGGAATATACTTGCACCAACCACTTGGACCGAGGGGTTGGATTTCAGCTTTATTAGGGGCCCAGGGCAACTGCTTTGTAACCCTTGCTATCTAAGCAACTTTTTTCTATATACATTTATAAACGTTACAAATTAAACTAAGCACAATTGACTGTTAAAGGATGTCAAATTTTCGCCGAGTTTGACGTGATACTGGGTCTTTTTCCTTTTTTCATCCAAATCCGTGAATTTGTTTTGCTTATGCTAAGTCTCGAAAAAAACACTATATAAAATAAACTATTTTTATCCATAATAAGAGATAAATATAGATACAGAGATATGAAACACGTCTTGTCGCTCTCTTGTCAAAAGGAGAAAAAATAAATATGATCGTTTCAAAAAATTTCCATGTGTAATTATAGTAGGGGCGGTAATCCAATAATATACACCAGCTCACCTTTCATTTCACTTTGGCTATTTTCTGTATAAATCAATTTAATAGTTCAAGTTTTAGGATAAACAATAAATTTTATAATTCAAGTTTCGACGTAGTTTTGTGTTTTAAAAATGAAGAAAAGGGATTATCGTTAATCCGGAATTGACACAAGTGTTAAGAAAACTAAGGACCATTGTATATATATTAATATTATTGATAAGATATTAGTCGTAATCGATACTGATTAAATGATAAATGCATATTAAACTTAATCTGTCATTATTTTCAAGTGAAACGCTAAATATTAAAACATTTAACACGTGTGAACAAAGAGTTTAATATAAAAAAACGATTCTTTTCACTTTTGTACAATCGTGTAATCAAAATTTTTTGATATAGAAGCCTTTAAGATTAAAATTTTTAATAGTAAAAGTTTTAAGACGTATAAAAATAAAATTTAATATTAACGATTCTTTTCAATTTTATACAATCGTGTAAACAAACTCTTATATATAAAGTACAATGTATGTGTGTTTGTGCGTGTACACCCCATTGGTCCAATTTAAATGATTCATAGCTCATTCAAAAGCCCTAGAAAAGTTAGGCGCAGGAACGATTTTCGTTGAGATCAAATTCAGGGTTCTCAAATTATGCGAGGTTAAAATGTATATATTAATATATTATAATAGCCATTATCGTTGCTTCCATGGTCCAAGGGGAGTAACTATTATTTTTCTTTTGTATCCAAAATTGAAGTGCACTTTTTATTATAAACTAGCTTAAAAGATTGGGCAGCATTTAAGCTAGCTCCCGTGGAGTATTCTTGATTTGGTCATCATCCCAATAGCTAGGGAGGAGTAGATACGATAGACATCAATAAACTAAAGAACTCAAAATTGATCGCTGCATTCAATTAATGTTTAAGCTTACCTTTGAAAAAGTTCAACGGTAATTCTTCTGCTGTCACTTAATTTAAAGACGATTTGATGTACGTATGTCCTTACTTTCCGTACAAACAATTATTTTTATTTCATGGGCGACAGAACAGGGGACAAGTCATAAGATAAAATTAATATAGTGTAAAGATGGGTAAATAGAAACTAGATTTAGTTATACATTCAACATTTGAAGAGTTAGAGAAACGTAATAGCTATTTAAGTAAAACCTATATAATGGAATCTATATGAATAAATGGAGCACAATTATCCAATGAATTCTGCGGTTAAATAATCTCTAACTCAAATTTATAGTAGATATTTACTCAACCCCCACGAGGTCAGGTTGTGACACAAGGTCGGTTTAATGTGGGGAGCCCGTGCGCGTGCACCCGGACAAGGATCAAAAATTCCCCGAGCCCCAGCAACCGTCGGTTTCGTTGGCCTTGGTGCGAGCACCGATCCCTCCCTCTGGTGCAATTGGAAGGCGTGGCCTCGGGCAGCTGTTCTCCAGGGCTGGGCACCTCTTCAGTATAATTTTCCTTAATCGCGACTCTGTCCTTTGACGGAGTCGACCCTGAGCGCAACTGAGAGATAAGTAGACGTGAAATTACTCAAAATTTATAGTAATTTATACGTTAAATGCGCAATTATATATTATCTACTTGTAGGTGATATCACTCTTCAGGTTTACCTAATTTGCATACTAATTTTAAAAAAATTTATCTCATTAATTATATGTCTTTCATTACTGTTCTTTTATTCGCGTTTTGTTTTGAGTGTCATAAAAAATAGTTCTGTTTAGGAATATCGTCTTATATAGTGCCGAAAAGCGTTTGAAATTTGCATTTTCTTGGCATTCAACAAGTTGGCATCTATTTGTAAAACTTTCATTAACTATAAAAAGCCAATTTATGAATGAAATGTTCATTTAAAATTTTTGTTTCAAATATTTCAAGTAGTGAATATATCTCACTTTACGAAGCGATAGCGAGCGGGCGAAGCCTGCTAGTATTTGATCTAAAAACGTTTCATAGAACCTTTAAAACGTGTGAACATTCCGTTCAATATAAAATAAAACGATTCTTTTCAAAACAAAGCCTTCGATATAAAAATATTTAATATTAAAAATGTTATTATTAAACGTTTGAAGAAAACATAATATTAAACAACGATTGTATTTCAATTTTGCACAGTCGCTTGAAGAAAACTTTTGATATTAAAACGTTTAATATTAAAACATTTAAAAAGTGGGAACAAAATATTTTATATTAGACAAAGATGTTTTAAATAATGCACAATTTTGAAAAAATCGTTTAATATTAAAAAGTTTAATAATAAAAACTTTTAATATTAAAAGTTTTAAAACATGTGATTAAAACGTCTAAGAGTAAATATTTTTTCAATTTTGCACTATCCAGTGAACAAAGGCTTGATATTGAAACGTTTAATGTTAAATCATTTAAAATGTGTGAATAACAGTTTAATATTAAACAAAATTTCTATTCAAGTTCACACACTCGTACAAAAACATTTCAGATTAAGGAAAAAATAAAGATTAAAACATTTAAAATGTATGAAAACGTTTTATATTAAACAACGAATAGGTTCCAATCTAGAAAAATGGTGAGTATAAAACATTAATATAAAAAGGTTTAATATGAAATGGTTTAATATAAATTGGTTTAATATAAAAAAGGTTTAAAATAAGAAGGTTTAATATAAAACGGTTAATTATAAAAATATTTAATATAAAAGGTTTAATACAAAAAGGTTTAATATGAAAAGGTTTAATATAAAAGGTTTAATATAAATTGGTTTAATATAAAACGGATTATTATAAAAAGGTTTAATATAAAAAGGTTTAATATAAAAAGGTTTAATATAAATTGCTTTAATATAAAAAGGTTTAATATAAAATGTTTTAATTTAAAAAGGTTTAATATAATAGTATTTAATATAAAAAGGTTTAATATAAAATGGTTTAATATAAATTGGTTTAATATAAAAAAGGTTTAAAATAAGAAGGTTTAATATAAAACGGTTTATTATAAAAAGGTTTAATATGAAAAGGTCCAATATCAAAAGGTTTAATATAAATGGTCTAATATAAAAAAGGCTTAATATAAATTGGTTTATTATAAAAATGTTTAATATAAAAGGTTTAGTACAAAAAGGTTTAATATGAAAAGGTTTATTATAAAAAGGTTTAATATAAAAAGGTTTAATATAAAAAGGTTTATTATAAAAAGGTTAAATATAAAAATGATTAATATAAATTGGTTTAATATAAAACGGATTATTATAAAATGGTTTAATAAAAAAGGTTTAAAATAAAAAGGTTTAATTTAAAACGGTGTATTATAAAAAGATTTAATATAAAAAGGTTTAAAATAAAAAGGTTTCATATAAAACGGTTAATTATAAAAAGGTTTAATATAAAACGATTAATTATAAAAAGTTTTAATATGAAAAGGTCCAATATAAAAATGTTTAATATAAATTGGTTTAATATAAAACGGTTTATTATAAAAATATTTAATATAAAAGGTTTAATACAAAAAGGTTTAATACAAAAAGGTTTAATATGAAAAGGTTTAATATAAAAAGGTTTAATATGAAGTGGTTTAATATAAAAAGGTTTATTATAAAAAGGTTTAATATAAAAAGGTTTAATATAAAATGGTTTAATATAAAAAGGTTTAATATAAAATGGTTTAATATAAAAAGGTTTAATATAAATTGGTTTAATATAAATTGGTTTAATATAAAACGGTGTATTATAAAAAGGTTTAATATAAAAAGGTTTAATATAAAAAGGTTTAATATAAATTGCTTTAATATAAAAAGGTTTAATATAAAATGTTTTAATTTAAAAAGGTTTAATATAATAGTATTTAATATAAAAAGGTTTAATATAAAATGGTTTAATATAAAAAGATTTGATATAAGAAGGTTTAACATAAAAAGTTTTAATATAAAAACGTTCAATACAAAAAAGTTATTATGAAAAGGTTTTATATAAAAAAATTTAATATAAAAAATTTTAATATAAAATGATTTAATTAAAAAAAGGTTTAATATAAAAAGGTTTAAAATTAATATATTTAATAATATAACATTTAATGTTAAAACGTTTAATATTAAAATTTTTTAAATATAGCAACAAGACATTTTTCCAGTTTTTCACAATCGAATGGAGAAAAATTTCGATATTAATACATTTAACATTGATAAATTTGAAACGTGTGAACAAAAGTTTTAATATTTAAACAACATTTTTTCCATTTTGTACAATCGTGTAAACGAAACATTTGATATTAAAACGTTTAATTTAAAAGCTTCAAAACGTGTGAACAAAATGTTTAATTTTAAAAGCTTTAAAACACCTGAATAAAACGTTTAATGTTAACGATTTTTCAATATAACACAATCGCGTAAGCGAAATGTTTAAAATTAAACATTGTATTATGTGATCTTTTTTTTCAAGCTCCATATTAGTTTTAGTATATATCCTATATTATATTTCTTTTAGTATAGATCCTATATTTCTGCTTATAAGACGCATATTTTTCGCTTATATAATACCTCCTAAAACCGCCATGCGTCCTATAAATCGAATGTCAGTGACAAGAGTTATAAGTTTTGGGAGGAGGGTGCACGAGCGTCAGCTCCCCAGTTACATCCGATTCTGAGCCCTTGAAAATAAAATAAGTCCAGTGTTTTTAGAGAAGCTATTTATGTAATTGGAATTCTGGGATATTGACAGGAAACGAAATTTCTGCTACAGTAACACCTGGTAAACTAACACCTTCATTCCTTATTTCTTATGTTACTGGCCACAAAGCAGCATCATTTATGGTAGACATCTTCAGAATAATCCTTCTGTATAGCACGCTTTCGTTAGCTGCTTATAAGACATCTTTTTTTCTATAAAATATCTCCAAAAACCTCACTGCATTTCATAAATCTAAGGTCGGTGATGCAAGTTATAAGTTTGGGGCCACTTCCCCAATTACATCCGATACTGGTCCCTTGAAAGTAGAACAAGTCCAGTGTTTAGAGATAAGCTATTTATGCAGTTGGAATACTAGGATATTGGCAGGAATTTAAATTCCTGCTACAGTAATACCTGATGAACTAACACCTTCATTTCTTTCCCTATTTTTGAAACTACTGGTCACAAAGCAGTATCATTTATGGCGATTTTCTGAGAGTCGCTTAGATGTGGCACAAGCCCGAAAGTATGAAACACCCAGTGAGGATTGAACTTAAATCTTCTTTTTTCAAGACTACTATATAATGCGCTTTCGTTAGCCCATTAGCTGGGTATTTTTCGCTTGCTTAACTCATTCTACTTACGGCACTTAACATTGTCAAATGCTGCCGCGCAAATACACTAGCCCGCCACATTAACACCTGATGAACTAACACCTTCCTTATTTCTTAAACTATTGATCATAAAGCAGCATTATTTATGATAGACACTTTTAAGAATAATACTTGTGTATAGTACGCTTTTGTTAGCTGCTTATACGACACATATTTTCTTCCTATAAAATATCTCCAAAAACCACACTGCGTCGTATAAATCGAAAGTCTGTGACGGGAGTTTAGAGCTATCTCCCCAATTACATCCAGTTCGGAGCCCTTGAAGGTAAAACAAGTCCAGTGTTTTGAGAGAGACTATTTATGCTGTTGGGATACTGGGATATTGACAGGAATTTAGATTTCTGCTGATCACAAAGCAGCATTTTATAATGGTCATTTTCTAAGCGTAGTTTAGATGTAGCACAAGGCCGAAAGTATGAGACACCCAGTGAGGATCAAACTCATTACTCAGTTGTAATTGACCTAGCGAGACAACCTTGCTAATCATTAAACCACGTCGAGGTGCCCAAACAGAATCTTTTATGATAGACACTTTAAGAATTAAGACTACTACATAGTATTTTCGCTTGGTTAAATCACCCTAATTACGGCACTTAACGTTGTCAAATGTTGCCGCGCAAATACACTAGCCCGCCAAAAGCTGAGACGGCCATTTTTGTTTATCGTCACTGACAACGACGCATTCTATGTGTGCTTCAAGATTCTCACTACATAGAGTTCTATTACATTCTAAATAGTTACTAGAAAGGTTGGTACTTTTTTTTTATCTGTAATGAATTTGTCATGATTAGTCAGGTTTTTAGGCTGAAATATGCTATTCAGTGGGTGAAATTGGGGATAGTGTGGAAAGCTATGATTTACAAGAAAAAAACTTTTTTACGGATTTTTTCTTTCAAAATATTTTTGTGGGGGCGTCTAATTCATCCAAACGTCTTATAAACAGCGAAATATGGCATTTGTCTTTCATGTAACATTTGTAAAATTTAAATTTACATACAGTGATTGGCACAGTTCAATAAAAAAAATTCTTTGTGTCTAATTGAATTTTTCTACTTAGGTTTATTTTTATTTGTTTGGAACTGAGTTCGAACTCCAATCGAGTTCATTGCATTCAATTACGTGCTTATACCCTTGGGAAAGGTATGAATCCATATCTTCCCCAACCTCCACCTATGGGTAAATAACAGGAGTGACTGAACCTTATGACCTTACTTGGTAACAAGTCTCGGAGAGGGAATAATGTGAATTCGGACTAAAACCACCCTGCTTCCTATAAATTAAAGGTCAGTAACAGGAGTTAACTTCTCTTTTAACTATTACATTCTAACTAGTTACTGTTGTAAAGTTCTAAGTCCTTCGTGTTACTATTCAATGCTCAGGTGTAGTCCCTTCTCCTCCTCCTTCTCGAAATTGGAGTCATTATATAACCTGGGTATTCCGGATATGTTAATTAGTTAATCAACATATCACTAGAGTTAAACGGCCATTTTTGTTTATCGTCACTGACAACAACGCATTCAATGTGAGCTCTGAGATTCTCACAATATAGAGTTCTATTACATTCTAAATAGTTACTATAAAGGTTGGTGGTCTGTGATAAATTTTGTCATGATTAGTCGGGTTTTCAATTTGAAATATGCTTTTCAGTGGATGAAATTGGGGCTAATGGGGAGCGCTATGATGTACAAGGCAAAAACAATGTTTTCCAATTTTTTCCTTCAAATTTTTTTTGGGGGTGTCTAATGCATCGGAGCGTCTTATAAGCAGCGAAATACGTTAAGCACCCAATATGTCGTGTATTTGAGAAAAAGGAAGAAGGAAAGATTTTAAGTGTTCCGGAATAAAATCAGGAATCGGGTTAAATTATGAATAATTATTTTCATTAGTCATTTTAGCAGTTTCTTTTGAATTATCGTTAATTGTTTATTTTTACTCCGATATCTAAATATATAAAGAGTTCATGAAAAATAAACGAAAAGGAAAGGAAAAGAAAAGCAGTTGATATAATAATGTCAATAAAATAGAAAAAAACAAAAAAATAACAACAGACAAACGAGAAATGAAAGCCAAGAATAAACAGTATTTTTCCAAGCAGCCATCATTGTAGACAGATCTCAAGTAAATCAGAGTTGGTTATTCAGTGTTTGTGCATAAACCCCTCAGAGGTTTCAGGGGGAAAGAAAGGCTCTTAAATGAGTGTATACGCGCATGCGCGCTTATGGCGGTGGTAGGGAGCGAAGATGAAGCGGTTTTCGCCTTTGGTCTTCAAATCAGGCGGAGAGAGCTGCCTATCGCTTTTGGCCGTCTATAATGGTCAATAACTGTAAGATTAGTGGTCCTTAGAGGCCAGGTGGTGCATTCGGCCATGATGGTCCGTTAACTAGGTTGGACTGTCGCATTTAAGCATAAACGATATCTGAAGCCAGTGTTAAAATGGTTCCCTGTCCGAAAGTAAGGATGTATCTAAAAGACAAAAAAAATTTTTCTCCCTTGAAAAAAAAAACAAAACAAAAAAAAAAAAACGTAAACAAAAAAATAAAATAAAAAAATAATAAACGAACAAACAAAACGAAAAAAAATCAGCTTACAAAAATTGTATTTAAGTTTGTTTAAAGAATTTTTCGTCAATGGTTGTGCAATTCATTGTTTTGGGGTTTTGAGCAGGCTGGCCTTCTTTAAACTATTGATCACACTAGATGATACACTCTCTCCCAGAAACTGTCACTAAGACACGCTCAGCTTAGATTCAGTATAAACCTGGCTGAATGGTTGATTCTATTAATGTTGAACAAACGCAATTGTGCCTTAGCTGGCGTCTGTAACAGGGATTTGCTAGTTGCCTGTATGTAAATTATTAAAAAAAGTAATGTACAAAGTTCTTCTTCTTCTTCTTCTTCTATATGCTGTATCTCTTCAGGATATGGGCGATCATGGCTCTCCACAATTTCCTGTCCTTTGTAGCCCTTAGTAAATTTGGTCTTTTCGCTATCTCTCCTCATCCCTGTTCTGCCAACCATTTACACAAGCTCGTTTGCTATACTATACGTTGCTTTTCTCTGTCCGTCTTTGCCTTCAATCTGTCGTGAGTATCAAATTTTCTAAGTTTCTTTCCTCATTACGTGTCATAGAAATTACAACTGTTTCTTCTTGATGTTAAGTAGAAGTGTCCTTTTTGTTTCCATTTTCCCTAAAACGTCATCGTCCCATTATATTCTCAGCATCCTTCTGTAGAACCACATTTCTGTTGCTTCAAGTCCCTTCTTCTGTGAGGCGATTGTCCATTGCCATATAGGAGGACCTATATTACATAACAGTTCAATACTCTTTCTTTTGTTTCTAACGCAATTTTCATGTTTAATACTTTTTAACCGTAATACTATAAACTAAAATAAGAATAGGACAACATGAAATTAAAAAATTAAAATCTGAATACATTTGACAGGTGAAAAACACCTTTTTAGTTGATATACAAGGTGCGACAGAAATACCCCACATATTTTAAAAATTGACGAAAAGGACAAGGTAACTGCCATTAAAATAATTATTTGACTGTTTTTTTGAAGAAATGGCTACAGTTTTTATTCATTTTCTTTTAAAATGTGACATCCTTAAAAAATGGCGGCCTCTATTCGCCAAACACTGTTGCAGAAGATTTCTAAAATTTTCCATTACCCGGAAGTTGGAGCGCTTCGAGTTCTCCCAGGGGACAACTTTCTTTTAATCGTTGAACCTGTGGCCCTGAAATTTTCAACCCATAGCAGTATCGATTTTTTTTTTTATCCGGAACTGCATCATACCGACATGAGCAGAAAAAAAATCTCTGTGTTGCAATTACAGATTCATCAGTCTTGAAATAAAGCCTTTCTAAAACAAACGGGCAGTGTGTTGGCCGGTCTGAGCAGTGATGATAAGTGATGGACTCTGTAAAAAATGGTAAGACATTAGGTAGATGAAAACATCATTGCCACTTGTCTAAGTTTATTATCATCGTGCAGGTGGCAGTTGAAAATGTGGGAGGTATTTCTGCCGCACCCTGTTGTTCGGGAGAGAAATATATATATATATATATATATATATATATATATATATATATATATATATAAATTGTTATTTAAATCAGAGTTGGTTATTCAGTGTTAGTGCATAAACCAACGTTAGGAAAATGAAAACCAAAGTGGGAAAAGATAGTGTTGTTGATTTTAGTTACTCTACACATTATTTTCTTTGATTGATCTCTGATGAGAGAGAGGAACGGTAAACTAGTCAAGATGGTTCATCTTTTGTTGGTTCATTTGCTTTTCGATATTGCAACTTTACGGTAATGTAAGGCAGCTGGGCCAGACGGAATTGTAACGGAAATGCTGACAACTTCAGATGACTTTAGCATTGACAAGATCACCGAAATAACAAATTAAATCTACAACAGAGGGGATATACCGGAAGATCTCAGCAGATCTATTTTCATAGCCATGCCATAAAGAACTAGGCGCAAACGAATGCGAACTCCACTGAACAATAAGCCACATAACAAAACTCATCATCCGTATTCTGATGAATAGAGCGCGCAACAGAATCAGGCCAGAGATAGGACAAGAACAGTGCGGGTTCGTTTAAGACACTGGAACAAGGAAGGCAATATTCATGCTCAGAATGCTATCAGAAAGAGTGATACAGATGCAGAAGGACGTGTACCTATGTTTCATAGCCGAGAGCTGCAAGGGATAGAGGGAGGTGGAGAGCCATGATCGCCTACGTCCTGAAAGGACATGGCACATATTTTCTGTAGTTTTTATAAGAATTATTAATTTCTGTAGCCTTTTCAGAATGTTGAAATTAAGAATACACTTTTTCGGGCTCAGGAAGGTTGCTTGAAAGAGAGAGAGAGAGAGAGAGAGAGAGAGAGAGAGAGAGAGAGCGAGAGAGAGAGAGAGAGAGAGGTACACAATGTCAGAGTAAAATAAAAATAAACCCAAACTAACTGCTTCATAAAAGATCACAGGGAGAGGGAGAGAGAGAGAGAGATAGATAGATAGATAGAGAGAGAGAGAGAGAATAGAAAGATGAAAAGAAAAGAAAAAAAGAAAGAAAGAAATAAAGAAAAAAGGAAGAAAGAAAGAAAGAAAGAGACGTGCGCAATGTCGGAGTAAAATAAAAATATACTCAAATTAACTGTATTATAAAAGGTTACAGAGAGAGAGAGAGAGAGAGAGAGAGAGAGAGAGAGAGAGAGAGAAGGGGGAAAGATATAGAGAAAGTGAGAGATTGAGAGAATGAGTGGGAGAGAAAGAAATAAAGAAATAGAGAGATGTGCATAATGTCAGAGTAAAATAAAGATACACCCAAACTAACACACATACACACACACAGAGGAAGGAGAGAGAAATAGAGTGAAAGGAAGAGAGAGAAAGAGGGATAGAAGAAGAAAAGGAAAGAGAGAGAGAGAGAGAGAAAGGGAAAGAGAGAGAGAGAGAGACGTACATAATGTTAGAGTAAACATACAGCAAAACTGCATCACAGAAGGTCACAGAGAGAGAGAGAGAGGGGAGAGAAAGACAAAAGGAGAAAGAGAACGAGAAAGAGAGAGAGAAGAGAGAGAGAGAGAAAAGAGAGAGCGAGAAAAGAGAGAGAGAGAGAGACGTGTACAATGTCGGAGTAAAATAAAGATGTTCAAACTAACTGCATCATAAAAGGTCACACACACACAGAGCAAGAAAGAAAGAGACAAAGAGTGAGAAAGCGCAAGAAAGAGAGAGAGAGAGAGAGAGAGAAACTAAGAAAGAGAACGAGAAAGAAAGAGAGAGACAAAGAGTGAGAAATAGCGAGAAAGACAAAGAGAGAGAGAGAGAGAGAGAGAGAGAGAGAGAGAGAGAGAGAGAGAGAGAGAGAGAGAGAGACATCTCAATCATATTTTTATTTCACTTACGGTATTCCATAAACTTGAAGGTAACGGAGAAGCCATTTGCTTCTGCCTTGTCTTCATTGTGCGTTCATAAATGATTGGATGAGAGAACGTTAGAGGATTTCTCTCATACGATAATCGGTCTCAGTGGCTTTACTTATGCCAGAGAGATAAGATAAGCTTTCCATTGGACAGTCGAGTGAATCTAAAACTTTGTGAGATGACCAAAGCTGGGCCTGGTCAATCCTCGGGAGATGTTAACCCCGATTAAATGGCATAATTGGCACATCTATGCGTAAGGTTTTCGAATGACTGTGACAGAATGAAAGACTAACAAAATAAGACCAGAATTACGCCATGATTTGCCCCTAAATTTAAATCTTTTCTGAGATATGGGATATGAGTCTTGAATTTTCATCAGTCTACCAAAGCGGAAGATTGAACTGATTTCAACAGAAAGCGGTCGTTAATACAATTCCGCCTGACTAAAACCTCTTCCGAAAGTTATCATCAGATTAAATGGGCGCTTGGCAGGCGAGAAGCGAAAATTGAGTGGCGGTCTCCGTCGGTCTGTCTGTGAAGTATCTAAAGATTTATCTTGGAATAATTTTACCGTTTTCCAGAATCAAGATATTTGGCTATTATCGTTGAAAAGTTAGTGGCGAAAAGAAATGTTAATGACTTATTTAGCTGCTTTTGCCAGAGCAATAATTGGCATTGGTAAACAAGGAAACCTAATAATGGATTCTTTTCGAAAGCGTTTCATAAAAAAGATTAGATTATTTAATAACCGAAAATATCATTGTCTGTGTCTGGTGTGAGTAAGGCTGGACATTTAATTAAGATTTTAAATTAAATCGATAATTGCAATTATGCAATAACAGCAGAGGTTAAGTAAAAAAAAGTAATTCAATGAAGATAATAGACATTTGAATGACACGCAGATTACTTTAAACATAAATTATTTTAAAACCATTAAACACAAATTATTTTAAAACTATTAAACTCACAAATTACTTTAACCATTAAACAAATTATTTTTAAACTTTTAAACACACAAATTACTTTAAGCTATTAAATATAAATTATTTTAAAACCATTGAACACATAAATTATTTTAAAATCATTAAACACACAAATTACTTTAAATCATTGAACATAAGTTATTTTAAAACTATTAAACACACAAATTATTTTAAAACATTAAACATAAATTATTTTAGAACCATTAAACACACAAATTATTTTGAAACAATTAAACTCACAAATTACTTTAACTCATTAAACATAAATCATTTTAAACACATAAATTACTTTAAGGAATTAAATATAAATTATTTCAAATCCATTGAACACACAAATTACTTTAAACAATTAAACATACAAATGACTTTAGGCATTAAACATTATTTTAAGACCATTAAACACACAAATTATTTTAAAATCATTAAACACATAAATTACTTTAAACCATTGAACTAAGCTATTTTAAATGTATTAAAACGCACAAATTATTTTAAAGCATTAAATATAAATTATTCTAAAACCATTAAACTCACAAATTATTTTAACCCATTAAACAAATTATTTTAAAACTTTTAAGCACACAAATTACTTTAAGCTATTAAATATAAATTATTTTAAAACCATTAAACACACAAATTATTTTAATATCATTAAACACACAAATTACTTTAAACCATTGAACATAAGTTATTTTAAAATATTAAACACACGAATTATTTTAAAACATTAAACATAAATTATTTTAAAACCATTAAACACACAAATTATTTTAAAACAATTAAACTCACAAATTACTTTAACTCATTAAACATAAATCATTTTAAACACATAAATTACTTTAAGGAATTAAATATAAATTATTTCAAATCCATTAAATATACAAATTACTTTAGCCATTAAATATTATTTTAAAACCATTAAACACACAAATTATTTTAAAATCAGTAAACACACAAATTACTTTAAACCATGAAACAAATTATTTTAAAACCATTAAACACACAAATTACATTAAAAAATTAAACATACAAAATACTTTAACCCATTAAACATCATTTTAAAACCATTAAGCACGAATTATTTTAAAATCATTAGAAACACAAATTACTTTAAACCATTGAAAATAAGTTATTTTAAAACTATTAAAGACACAAATCATTTTAAAACATTAAACATCCTTTATTTTAAAACCATTAAACACATAAATTATTTTAAAACCATTAAACAGATATTACTTTAACCCATTAAACATAAATTAAAACCACTTTACGCACAAATTATTTCAAAACTATTAAACACACTGATTACTTTAAACATTAAACTAACAAATTACTTTAACCGATTAAACATAAGTTATTTTAAAACTATTAAACACAAAAATTACTTTAAACCATTAAACATAAATTATTTTAAAATCCTTAAACACACAAATTTCTTTAAATTAAATTATCAGAGGGCGAAACCCGTCGATTAAGTTTTCCTTTTGTCTTTATCCACACACACACACACACACACACACACACACACACACACACACACACACACACACATATATATATATATATATATATATATATATATATATATATATATATATATCGAAATGAGAGCAAGAACAGATGGAGTAAAAATCTACAGTTCGTAGTATTTTTAAAAAGTGTTCAATACAAAGTAGAGCAAAATATTCTTATTATATTCTTATTATAAGAGATTATAATAAAAACATTTTAGATTATTACACAAAATCTTTCATGTTTCAATGTTATTATTGTACTTCCTCAGGTGATTGTTGGTAACTGGTGAGAAAAATGATTTTTTAGAGGAATTTAAAAAAAAAAAGTTACCTCTTTTCCGAAATTTAAATGGGAGGGGGGCATAAGTTCAGAATTAAAAATATACTTGTATGTATGTCTCGATTAACCAATTAAATGTCAGTTCGAGACATACCCACAAGTAATAAAGGAAGCTATCAAGTTCAAAACGGAGTTTCGAATGGTTGAAGAAATGCAAGTAAAACATAATACGCCTACCGTAGCATGAAAAACCTTAAAAAAAGAAAGCAAATGCAATGAAGCAGATAGAGAAACGATGGCAAGATAAATCTCTTCACGGTCAATACTCTGCCTGTACGAAACAAGCTGATGTATCAGGTCATCCCATAAGTTCTGTCCGAATTTTGAATAAAGAAAACAAGTTACTAAATGTTACATTTAATTACAGATTCAATCAACAATGTATTTTCCCTGATTATCTATGACTTCCTTCCATCTAATTCCATTACTGTAAAATTCTTTGGGCTTTGATTCGAAGAACTCACAAATGTCAGTTTTAACCTCTTCCTATGTTACAAAAGCTGTTTCTTCCAAATGATTCTGTAAGCTACGAAACAAATGGTAGTCTGAAGGAGCAAGCACCCATCAGTGCCTATGTAGTGTAGGGTTAAAAAATTAATTCGAGGGTTTTATCCTTGCTGCACAGGACCAATGTCTGCTAATTAGAAATTCCCAAGCACACAGACTGAAAAATTATGTTAGCCCAAAATGCAGATTCTGTGATAAATATCCAGAGACAATTGATCATCTTGTAGCAGGTTACACAGTAATGTGCACCCACTAAATATAAAATCTGGCTTGATATAGTGGGCCAATATTTGCATTGGAAAATCTGCAATTTTTACGTAAAGGAAACTGCAAGAAATTGGTATGAACACCACCCAGATCCTGTGCCAAAGATAGGACCTGTGACAATTTTATGAGACTTTACAATACACACAGACAGAACAAGCAAAACTAATTGGCCAGACATCGTGATTAGAGACCGCAAAAACTAAATGTGTCTTCTTATTGACATGGCTGTCACTGCAGGCTGTAAAATTATCAAAATATAAGGCTCTTAAAATCGAAAACTCAAAAATGTGGAACATGAGGACATCAGTAATTCCAGTTGTAGTTGAAGCACTCGGATTTATTGGAAAAGTTTCCGATAGACTTATTGAAGGGATTCCTGGAACTCCATGCATTAAAGAAATACAAAACAATTGTTCCCACATATACAGCCCACACCTTACGAAGGGCTTTATCTATGTAAAATATGTGTTTTTTTTTTTTCAAAACTGTTCAGTGGAAAATGTTATGATGTCATGTCTAACCCTAAGCCTCTGGTCGGCACCCAGAAAGAAATGAGTATACACCAGAAATCAAAGGAAATAAAATATAATAATGTCATATTGACATGACAGACTGCTATGTATCTTTGAAGACCTTCCAAAAATATAAGGATCTTGAAGTGGAAATCTAAAAAACAAAATGTGGCACATGAAGACATCAGTAATTCCAGTTGTAGTTGGAGTTCTCGGATTGATTGGAAAATGTTCTGATAGACTCACTGAAGTGATTCCTGGTGGCCCATACCTTAAAGAAATACAAAAGTGCAGCCAACATATTACGAAGCGCTTTATCTATGTACAATGTGTGTGTGGTCTTATTTTTTTTTATTTTTTTCCCTTAAAAATGTTCAGTGGAAAATGTCATGATGCCAATTTGACTATTAGGTCTCTGGTTGGGACCCGGAAAGAAATGACTATACACCAAAAATCAAAGTAAATAATAATAATAATAACCTTGAAATAGAAATCTCGAAAATGTGGCATATGGGAACATCAACAATCCCTGTTGTAGTTGGAGCCCTAGGACTGGTTGGAATAGATTCCAGTAGACTAATTGAAGAGATTCCTGGAAATCCATGCCTCAAGGAGATACAAAAAATTGTTCTGACAAGTACAGCCAACACTTTACGAAGGGCTTTATCTATGTAATTTAATTTTTTTTTTTTTTTTTTTTGTCAGTGGATAGTGTCATGACGCCATTTCTAACCTTAGGTCCCTGGGCGGGACCCGGAAAGAAATGTGTAAACGCCAGAAATCAAAGAAAATGATAATAATAATAATAATAGTTGGTATGAACACCACTCAGATCCGGTTATGGAGAAAGGATCTGTAACAATTTTATGGGACAATACACACAGACAAAACAATCAAAGCTAATCACTCAGATATCGTTATTATAGACAGCAAACAAAAAAAAAAAGTGCCTCCTTATTGATATGGCAGTCCCTGCAGATTCTAATGTATTTCTGAAGAGCTTCAAAAACTATCAAAATACAAAGACCTTGAAATCGAAACCTCAAAAACGTGGCGCATGAGGACATCGACAATTCCCGTTGTAGTTGGAGCCCTCCGATTGATTGGAAAAGATTCCAATAGACTCATTGAAGTGATTCCTGGTAGTCCATGCCTTAAAGAAATACAAAAAAATGTTCCTACGCGTATAGCCCACACCTTATGAAGGGCTTTATCTATGAAAAATATATATTTCTTTTCTTTTTTTTTTATAATTGCTCTGTGGAAAATGTCATGATGCCATTTCTGAGCTTAGGTCTCTGGTCGGGACCCGGAAAGTACACACCAGAAATCAAAGGAAATGAAATAATAATAATAACATCATTTTTCTCTTTCCCTGATTGCATGTCACCTTGTCTGTTTGCATCTTGAGACAGTGGTGGTGGTGGGGGGGGTGTATCAAAATAACACTTATTACAAAAAAGCAAACGCAAAACACAACAGAAGTAATAATAATAATAATAATAATAATAATAATAATAAACAAAAATAAAAACTACAATTAATAAATAAAAATAAAAATAAAATAAAAATAAAAACAAAAAAACTTAAACTGAATAAAATGAAAAATAAAAATAAAACAGAAATAAGAGATAATATTAATAAATAAAAATAAAGTAAAAATAAAAATTAAAACTGAATAAAATGAAAATAAAAAATAAAATAAAATAAAAACTAAAACTAAATAAAATGAAAAAAAAATCAAAAATCAAAACTAAAATTGATAAATAAAATAAAAATAAAAATTAAGACTAAATAAAATGAAAATAAAAATAAAAACAAAAATAAAAACTAAAATTAATAAATAAAAATAAAATAAAAATAAAAACTAAAACTAAATGAAATGAAAATAACAAAATAAAAACAAACAAATGTACGCAAATATCCTAGAACCCTGTGGATTTTTTAGGGCTATACAGGAAAGATGGCTGATTTTAGACATGAAGAGGTCAAGATTTGATTAGTGAATAAAGTTTCAAAAGTTCAGGCGGACACGTTATGAGTATAATGCGGAAGTCGTGCTCCTTTTTGGATAAAAAGGCTTACGGCCATATCGCGTTGAATTACCGGTTCCCGTACGATCAACTAAGTTAAGCAACGCCGAGCTTGGTCATTATCTAGATTCGTGATCGCTTGCGAATATCAAGTGCTGTAAGCTTAGATGTGTGGGTGGTATAGCTTACAGCCATATCACGTTGAAACCCCGGTTCCCGTACGATCACCGAAGTTAAGCAATGTAAAGCTTGGTCAGTATCTATATAGGTGACCACTTGGGGATATCAGGTGCTGTAAGTTTAGATGTGCGGGTGGTGTGATGGATAATGTTAATTGTTAATCAGAGAGTCGAGTTCTAATTCCAATCAGCTTCGTTATAGTCACTCACGCGAAAATATCCTTAGGAAAGGTATAAATCCACCTCTTCTCCCCCAGCTATGGGTTAATTAGTAAGACTTGTATCACTAAACCCTTAATATCTCAAAAAACAAAAAACAATCTAAAATATTTTCAGACTTTAAACGTCATGAAAAGGGTTGATAACCCATAAAAAATAAATCATTCAATCTTTCTGAGTATGTCTGTCTTCTGTGGTGCCTAGCTAATCCTTTTTACAGACGCCTGCACAGTCTCATTTGTATTTTTTTAAAACCCACAAAACCAACCTGGGGTTTATACTGAAAGTATGCTACTAAATTCTTATATAATATCGGTCCTCATATATGGCAGTGAATGCTGGACAATCTCCTCATAGATAAAGATACTTGAGGTAATAGAAATGCAGTTCTACAGAAGGATACTGAGAATGTGAGCAATTACGAAGTTTAAAAGAAAATGGAAACAAAAAGAACATACTTAGCGTCAGAAAGAGACAGCTAAAATTTCTTGGGCATATAATGAGGAAAAAAGGTTTGGCGAATTTGACACTCACAGGACATTTGAGACAAGATGGACAGAGGAAAACAACGTATAAACTACTTTAACGAGATAACAACTTAAAGCTATTAGCAGAAATAACATAAAGACGAATTTTGCTAAGGGCTACAAAGGACAGGAAGATGTGGAGACACATGATCGCCCACGTCCTGAAAGGACACGGAAGATAAAAGAAATATTTCTACGCTATCTTTTATCATTACGTTCCATAGAAATTTCATTTGTCTTTCCTGATGTTAAGTATAATTGTCCTATTTGTCACCATTTTCTCTAAAACTTTATTGTTGTTCACGTGTTCAGTCCGTAATATTCTTAACATCTTTCGGTAGAACTGTATTTCTGTTGCCTCAGATCTTTTCGCCGTATGTGATGAGACAGATGTTATATAACATTTCAGCACTCTTTTAGGTTACAAGTGAAAATATAAGTTTGTGTACTAGTAGTAGTAATAATACCAATGCTTGCTTACTATAAATTACTAAGTAGACATATTGAAAAAGTGTGATAGATATACAAAAACAATTGACCATCTTGTATCAGTTTAAACACTGTTAGCACCCACTGAATATAAAACTCGGCATGACCTCGGAGTTCTTGACAAGATCTAGAGACGGATATGTAATATAATTGGCCCTGATCTGGCATCTCGTCTACAGTTGCTCTCTCACAGACGCACCGTCGCCTCTCTCTGTCTTTTTTTTTTACAAATACTTTCATGGTAATTGCTCCGATGAGCTGCTTTCACTGGTTCCCAGACTCCATGAATTGAAGCGCCCTACGAGGCTGGCATACCGCTCTCACCCTTTCACTAGAAACTTTTAAATGTAGCCGTCTCTTCTACTCCAATAGCTTCATATCTCGCACCTCTTGCCTGTGGAACACCCTTCCCAATTACTGTTTCCCTGAGAGCTATAATCTCCAACTATTCAAATGTAATGTCAGTCGACATCTCCAGTTACCTTGATCTACCCACTATCCTTCTCCTCATCCTTTCTTCTATCACTCCTATCTGCTCTCGCTCCAAATCTTCTGCAACCCCCTGCATCCTAGTAGCTTCCCGCCTTGCTCGGGGCGTAAAGCTTAAGAAAAAAATACAGTGGGACAATCCAAGCTAATCGCCCAGACATCGTAATCAAAGACCCCAAGAACAGAATGTGTTTTCTTTTTGACATGGCAGTCCTTGCAGATTATAATGTATCTTTGAAAATCTTCAAAAAACTATGAAAATACAAAAAAAAGGCTATGAAAATACAAGGATCTTGAAGTGGAAATCTAAAAAATGTGGCACATGAGGGCATCAATAATTCCAGTTGTAGTTGGAGCACTCGGATTGATTGGAAAAGGTTCCGATAGACTCATTAAAGTGATCTCTGGCAGTCCATGCCTTAAAGAAATAAAAAAAGTACAACTCACATACTACGAAGTGCTTTGTCTATGTTAAACGTGTGTGTGATTTTATTTATTTTTTTTTTAAATGGTCATTGGAAAATGTCATGAAGCTATTTCTGACCTTAGGTCTATGGTTGGCAGCCGGATGGGAATGTGTATACAACAGAAATTCAAGGAAATAATAATAATAATAATAATAATAATAATGATAATAATAATAATGCCCGTACCAAACAAGCTGACGTAGACGAAACCCGTACCCATCAGTGGCTACATAGTGCAGGGTTGAAAGCGGAAACTGAAGGTTTTATCCTTGCTGCGCAGGACCAATGCTAACTAGGAATTATCAAGCACATATACTAAAATATTGTGTCAGCCCAAAATGCAGATTCTGTGATAAATATCCAGAAACGACCGATCATCTTGTATCAGGTTGTACGGTGTTGGCACCCACTGAATATAAAACCCGACATGACAGAGTGGACCAATATCTGCACTGGAAAATCTGCAACTTCTACGGGAAGGAAACTGAAAGAAACTGGTATGAACACCACCCAGATTCGTTTACGGAGATAGGACCTGTTACAATTCTATGGGATTACACAATACACACTGACAGAACAATCAAGGCCAACCGGCCAGATATTGTTATTAAAGACCACAAACAAAAACGGTGACTCCTTATTGATATGGCAGTCCCTGCTGACTGCAATGTATCTTTGAAGATATTCAAAAAGCTGTCAAAATACAAGGATCTTGAAATAGAAATTTCGAAAATGTGGCATATGGGAACATCAACAATCCCTGTTGTAGTCGGAGCCTAGGACTGGTTGGAAAAGATTGCAGTAGACTAATTGAAGGGATTCCTGGAAGTCCATGCCTCAAGGAGATACAAAAAATTGTTCTGACAAGTACAGCCCACACTTTACGAAGGGCTTTATCTATGTAATATATATTTTTTCTTTTTTTTTTGTCAGTGGAAAGTGTCATGATGCCATTTCTAACCTTAGGTCCCTGGGCGGGACCCGGAAAGAAATGTGTAAACGCCAGAAATCAAAGAAAATAATAATAATAATACTTCTCTCGTGGCTTGATGGTTGATTTTGTTTAGCGGCATGTTAACCATAATGGGTTATTTAATACCGAAATCTAAATTTGAACACAATTTTATGGCTTCAACTTAATATAATTTGTCTTCAACTACAGAATGAATGTATTGTTGATCATTTTACTTTAAAAATGTATTGTTGGTCAATTTACTATGCATTGTTGGTCACTTTTTTTATATAAAAATGTATTGCTTGTATCTTTACTATAAAAATCTACTTTTATAAATTCATAGGATTTTGTCTGGGGGTTCCCTATTTACCCATAGCTGGGACCCTAACAGGTGCTGCCACCCTGGGACAGGGTGGAACAACAGCAATTAAGAGGTCGTTGCACAACCCTCAAAACCTCCAATCTCCCGATCAGAGGCCCAACTTCCAGATGTAGTTTACAATACACACAGACAGAACAAACAAAACTAATTGGCCAGACATCGTGATTAGAGACCGCAGAAACTAAATGTGTCTTCTTATTGACATGGCTGTCGTTGCAGGCTGTAATTTATCTTTGAAGATCTCAAAGAATTATCAAAATATAAGGATCTTAAAATCGAAAACTCAAACTGTAGTTAATCATCAAACCAAGGACTTCTCCCATGCTCGAAAATTCAAGTGGACATAACATAATGATAAAAAAATAACTTTAAAAAAATAGATGTTTTGCTGAAAATGTGTTTTTTTTTAAATTCTACCTGTATTCAAAATTTACTTAAACTTTATCCAGGGGAGATAATTGCGAAAACCTAATTTTGTTTCTTAGGAAGAAGTACTTCATTTTTTTTTCGTTCAAGAATTGCTTGCGGCGAAGGCAAAAAAAAAAAAAAAAAAAAAAAAAGGAAAAATAATAAAAAATGCGTTGGAGAAAAAACGAGAGACAACTAATAACATTCTTAGTTTTGATAAATTCCGAAGCTTTTCTTTCAAACAGGGGAGTCAGAGACAGATTCATTTTCCGCCTTCTCATTTTCGCCTGCCGTCATGTCTCTTAATAGCCCGTCAAATGTGTGAGATAACATGCATGTGCCTATTAAGATGTTTTATATTGATATGAATTGCTTCAGTATCTCAGTCGTCCAAATACAGAAAATCGACTTATCTCTGTCAGTATATAATTCGACCTATGTACCTATAGCAATCATTAGAATTACAGTTTGTAGATATGAATGCATTCATGTATCTATCTTTAAGTTGCCTGTAGGTGGCGCTATAGGTTTCTAAAACGAACGCTGGTTTCTTGATAAGACAAAGCTAATATCAATCAGTTTCGTAGATATATTGTCATTATCATGTGTGTTTGTCTCCAAATTATAATATATCTTCAGATAGATTTATAATGGTGACTTGTATCTTGATGGAGTTGGATAATGAAGAATTTGATATGAAAACCAATCAATTACGGATAAAAGAAACAAATTTGCCGGTCGATAAAACTCGTATTTTACAAGGATATATTTTAGATAACCGCTAACGAAACTCATCAAAGATCCATAGCTATACATATTTGATGGTTAACTTCCCGCCTATATTACCAATGTGTTGGATGTAACATTAAGATGCATTTAATTTTCGTCTTGTCAAAATGAAGAATTTCTTGCTTATCAGCCGTTAAATACGTTCTATTAAATGAACAAGATTAGAAGAGTTGAGAATTTAAGTAGATAGATAAAGAAGCTATTTTGAAAACAATTAAATTTCTATGTTTAGGAAAGAGTTTTCACAAAAAATATTTTTTGTTTTGCTTTAATTCAGTTTATATATATATATATATATATATATATATATATATATATATATATTTCTTTTGTTCCGTTATCTTATACTGAGCATATATAACTTTTTAGTTTAGGTTCGTTTATTTTAATGCAAGATTAAAACAAAACAAAACAATTATTCCCCATATATCTTAAATGCAAAATATTTTTTGCATTTAATATAATTCCCATTTCTTTTAAATAAGAATAATTTTTTAATTGTTTTAGGTCTGTCTATTCTAATATATATATATATATATATATATATATATATATATATATATATATATATATATATATATATATATATATATATATATATATATATATATATATATATATAGAATACCATTAATCCCCGTTTATTTTAAATGAAAGAGTTTTTACACACTTTGTGTCCAGAAAAGAAAACATTCGTATCAACACTAGAAAAGTTAAACAAAAAGCAGTATCTTGTCAGTCGTCGTTAATGAAACATGTATAAAAGAGGGATTGCTGCCCAAATACAATGTATAATAATAATAGTAAAGAATAAATAGGAAATGTAAATCAGTCTAAAATATTTCATATTTTTTGGGTTTACTAAAAGTGAGACATGTTAGATCGATGTACGTTTCTTATTTGTTCTTTATTTTATTATCCTGCCGGATTCCGATCCATATTTGATCTACATTTGATCTTTAACTCATATATATATATATATATATATATATATAGATAGATAGATAGATAGATAGATAGATAGATAGATAGCTATACTCGTTTCGAAAAACCCTCGAATTTTTGATTCGACGATCCGTTTAGGTGAAACTTAGATAGGTTTGTCTGGCTCACTAGGTGTATCTATCTATCTATCTATCTATCTATCTATCTATCTATATATATATATATATATATATATATATATATATATATATTTATATGGATAGATGTGAGTTTGTGACTCTGGGTTTCACACTTTTACCCATCGTCACAAACTGACGATCGCTAAAGCGTGACATCTATCCAATCAAATATATAGCCATCTCTGATATTGAGCGCTTTCTAATAAGTACCATATATAATATATAAATAATTATACATATATATATATTTATTTATATTTATACACACTTTTCACACAAATACGGATTACCAGCACAAAAACAGAGAATGTCTCATATCGAGAATATTTAACATTGAACATAAGGAAAAATTAATTATTTTTAATAATATGTGGAAATCTCCACTTTTACCTGAAAACGGTCATGAGACCAGAAACACGTGTCGTAAAATTATGGAAAAACAAAGCATAATATTTTTTTCTAAATAAATCCACATTACAACCAAAAAACGTTAGCGGCACCTCTCTTCTCTTCTTTTTTAATATACATACTTTTCTCTCGTTGGAACCACTACAACATATTTTTTATATATATATATATATATATATATATATATATATATATATATATATATATGAATGTAGATATTATATTTGTACAGCAATTTTTTTTATACATGCTTCTTTAAATATAACGTTCAAGGAATATTTTCAAAGTTTTTATCCTGTTTTTTTTAATGTCCTGACAATTATGATGATTAAGGGTGTAGAGAAACTATCCGTAGTAACTATAGACTCGAGAGCTTTCGACTAATACCATAGCCATCTTAAAGTGGAGATTCATTTTCGTTGTTATATATTCTCTTTTCGTTTGCTATCCTTTGATGTTTGGGAGCAGTAGTGATTTCATTGTTAGTGCAGATTTTTAAACACTCTTATCTATCAGATCAAGGATTAGAAAAGGGCTTCGAGCAAATAAAACCCCGCAGGACTTGAGGAGGAACATCGATATTCGAATCTTATGAACTGGCGCTACAGAATCATAAGCAAAGAATTGCGCCAAATAACAGAAAGCATATCGAAGACTTTCAGAAGTGTCAACAACTAAAATGGATAGAGCACTTAACTCGAAGAATAAAGGCATAATCAAGATGTTGACGTTCGACACTATACAGAACAAAAGGTTAGGAAGGAAACCTCGATGAGCATCTGAAAGAGAGACAACAGTTTGTGGAGATGAAATATTGCTTAATAGAAAGATTTTATAAACTTCTACAGTCAACGGCGTTGGCTATTCCGCGCAACTAGATGCTCTATCAGTAAATGTCAAATGTTTCCTTATATGGAAACGGCTAATATTGCTATTACGATTAGAATTGACTAGAGCACATACTACACTTTGATCCCATCTCGATTGCCAGAGCACTGACGGCTCGGTCGAAAGATCGATTAGAAGATTATTGCTGTTTGTTGCAAAACAAGCAACAAAAATATGATTAATGAAAGATTAGTGAAAAAAAAAACAAAAAACAAAAACAAAAAAACAAAAAAACAAAAACAAAAAACAAAAAAAAACGAAAGTGCTTCATCTAAAAAAAAAACAAACAACATTAGATTGTTACATTGACTCCAAATAGTCGTCCACAAAGAACAAACAAAAAATGAAAGAAAAACTAATCAAAATTAATAATAAAGCCATTGTTTCATCCAAGAAATTTGGATAATACTTATTTTGTCATCCCGTGACTCGTAGATAGCCTAAGGGAGCCCAAATTTCTTTGTACTCAGAGATTTTTCTTTTCCAGTATGTTCTGCTATTTACCCATAGCTGGGGAGAAGATGATTCATACCTTTCTCAAGGGTATTAGTACGTAAGTGAATGTAATAGATCCGACTGGAATTCGAACTCGGCTCTCCGATTCCTCAATCCAAGCAGCTACCCATTACTCCATCATGCCTTCCTGGCATAGCATAGAAACACTCAAATAAAATAAGAAAAATATAGTGAAATTTAATAATAATGACAACGTTTCATCTAAGAAATTTGGATGATATAAGACTATTACGTCTACTACTGCTACTAGGAGTAAATAATACAATTAAAAGAAAAACTAGTCAAAGTTATTAATGATAGCATCTGTTTCATATTTCAGACACCATATGACTTAAAAATAATCCAATTTCTTGTTTGCTTATTGATTAGCTCTAAGCGTGTTTTGGGAGTTATTAGCTTATTTTTTTACGTTTTTAAATTGTCTGATAGACAACGTTTCTTTGTAAAAAAAAAACAAAACAAAACAAAACAACAGAAACAAACAAAAAAACAAAAAACAAAAACAAATCTATCTTTTCTTTCCTTTCTATAACGGAGCAAGAAGGTTGTTCAAACCGCCGTGGTCTGTGACTGACAATAACTCACTGAACGTTGAGCCTGTTATTAGTCTTCTCAGTGACAAGTGAAAATAAAAAAGAAATTCCGTAACAATATAATATGTTATTTATCACACTTAGGAAGTTTTCAAGCCAGTCTATAAATTTACTTAGTGGAATGTTTGTCGGTTTTTATGTTAGCAAATATTTGGGAAGCGTCGCTGGAAAATAATCAGAACAGAAATTGCGCACAAGAGCTGGCGGGGTTTGAAATAAAGAGGATATAAATAAAGAGACGAAAGGAAGATAGCAGGAGAAACGTAAAATCTTGTAAAGACCTTAGAATAAATGAATAAAAAAGATCAAGAAAAAAAATCTCGCCCGCCATGATAGGTCATTCAATGTAATACAATTCTCATAAAATACACTCGGAGTATATTAAAAACTGGACCATTAACAAGATAAAGAAGGGTGAAAAAAAGAAAGATGAAAACGATACCTTAACACAAAACAAAATAATAAGAAATCTAGCAGTCTTAATGCTGATAGCTTACAAGGCTCAAGGGCAACTCAAGGTAGACGGTTCTGAAAGCGGTTATAATGTGAGCTGTAAGAGTAAAGGACGCAATTTATGGGGGAATATTGACGGTTAAATCTAGACTTGAAGTGATTAAGATTATAGCGGCCGGGAAAGCATAATCTCGGGAGTCTGTTCGACAAAGCGACAATTCTTAGGAAGAAGATATCAGAATGGAGCCTACTCCTGAATAAAGAAATACTGTCACCCTAATCTCGTAATGGATCCTTTCTTGAATGGAGAGTTTTATGACCCAGAAAAAATTCCATCAAAAACCGAACATCCAGGGCTAGTTCACCCCTGAATGTGCTGCAGCCATAGCTCACCATAACGACTACTACAATGTCAATCAAAGGGAATGATGTAGTAGGACACTTGATTAATTCTAATAGGAGTAGATAAGTTCGTTTATCGCCCGGTTCACACTCCACCCTTCTGAAGAAAGCCGGTGCGTACAACGTTCGAAACGTCATAAATGTGACAGTAAAGATGAGAACCACTGTCCGAATAGTAAATAATTAAGTCATTTTTACAGGTACTATATTACCTGGATATACAGGTGTTATGGTAGCTATCGACGCGGAAAATGAACTCGACAGACACAGTTCAAATTTCGGCTGAGGCTGATGCTTTTACTTCGGGCTAATAGCTTTTTCTTCATCCTAATTATGGGTATAATAGTAGGGCAGACTGTGTTCTTTAGCCTTAGTAGGGAATTCAGGCTTGGAGAAGATCTTTGGGGAAAGTAAATATCTTACCCAAGAACAGCCATGGAGAATCACATTTTGTAAATATTAAAGAAAAAGGAAGTCGGTGAGAGCCATAATCGTTTATATCTTGAAGGAACATGATTAAAAAATGCTGACATGTTTTATTTGTTGTGATTAATAGTAAAAACAAATGAAAGAAATATATAAATTGATAAAATAAAACTAAAAAAACAACTAAATGTATTATTTAAATAATGTTTAATTAGACTTTTTGTTTGTTTAATGGCACATCAACGCCTCATGGGTTATATAATGTCGAAATCTAATTTTCTTGGGAACTTTAAAGTAATGAAAATATGTTATTCTGCTTTCACAATTGAATAGATGGTAGATGATACTCAGCTTTTGTGCATATACATGTTTGTGTGGACATAATTACTAGTGTCAGTGATATGTTGTAGTTTTGTTGAAGTTATATTTTGGAATACAGTTTGATATCTTTAAAAGATTGTGGATATTATATGGATTAATGTCATGAAAGAATTCTTTCATGTTGATTGTTTGATTGTTTGAACTTTGTTTGGCGTCATATCAACCTCTGCCGAAATCTAAATATTTTGTACACAATTTTAACTTTCAAAGTAAAGGTACGTTTTTTAGATGTATATTTTGAAGATCGTAAAATGTATTGTTGGTCATTTTACAATAAAATGTATTGTTGGTCATTTTAATATAAAAAATGTACTGTTGATTTTTGTTTGGGGGTTCACTATTTGCCTATTGCTGGGACCCTAACAGGTGCTACCACCCCCGGTCAGGGTGAACCTGTGAACAACAGCAATTAACAAGTGGTTCCACGCTCGTGAAAACCTCCCAGTCAGAGACCTTGCTGTCGGATGGAGTTTATCGTCTTACCCAGAAAGAACTTAATTAGACGAAAATTATGGATTTTTTCTTTTTATAAAACCTAGAAATAGGAAAAAATAAATTAAATCAACCATTTTTTTTCCAGTTTAAAACGTAGAAAAACACCAGCAAATCTTTTCATTTAAAATTAAAATTATTGAACGAGCTCTCAAGACTTTTATTGCGACGCTGAAACGAACATTTTAATTGAATTCTTTTGTTTTTTTATTAATTTCTATTTTTAAAGATAGGGACTCGTTTAAAATTTTCCGAAGATTCAGTTAGGTATTAAATATTCTAATTCTAGATTCTAATCCCGAACAAAAATCGATCTAAAATTGTAAAACATTTAAGATGAATTTTTAAAAGATTTTGAGAACATTACCCCAACAAGACCAAAAACAAAAACAAAAAAAAACCCCAAAAAGTTTAAAATTTAATAATTTTTAAGGTAATTAAAAAAATTAACACTGGACACCCAACAACTGTATTTATCAGTTTATAAGACGAATGCATTACGATAGACTTTTATTGATAACTACAGTGGAACCTCGGTTTGCGAATTTTATTCGATACCTGAAGGCCGTTCGTAAACCGAAATGTTCGTAAACCGAAACTATTTTCCCAATAGGAATCAATGTAGAGAAAAAAAAGTCACAGTACAATAAAATTGGAAAAGAAAAATACGCCACAACACACCAGTTTCCAAGGCCATCTGAATGGGGGTAATTTGAGTTTAATTTTTGTAATTCACTTATATGCTCTATAATAAATATATTGAGCTCTCTTTTGTGGATCAGTTTTAATATTTTATATTAATAGGATGGACTTGGATTACTTACGGATTTTTACCATCTCTCTCTCTCTCTCTCTCTCTCTCTATATATATATATATATGTGTGTGTGTGTGTGTGTGTGTGTGTGTGTGTGTGTGTGTGTGTGTGTGTGTGTGTGTGTGTGTGTAAAACTCTGATCAACCAATCGAATATGACTTACGATAAATTTAAACAAAGCGAAAAAGAAACCAATTATAAATGATTATCTTTAGAAATGTGTCATAGCCAAGATTTGACATCTAACAGCAGCCAGGCATTAACTTAAAAACTGATACAAAAGGTTACAATAAATATACACATCAACTTTCATATGTAAGAAAAGCGGTAAAGGGGCAGAGAGGTAATTTAACTGAATGCCCAACTACAGTGGAACCTCGACTTACGAATTTAATTCCTTCCTGAAGGCCGTTCATAACCTGAAATGTTCGTAAACCGAAATGTTCGTATACCGAAACTATTTTTCCAATCGAAATCAATGTAAAGAAAAAAAAAGTCACAGTACAATAAAATTGGAAAAGAAAAGCACTCCACAACACACGAATGTATACAACAGGGCGGTCGGGGTACCTCAAGGCGGTGTGCTTACGGTCAAATCACGCTGAAAACACCGGTTCTCGTTCGATCACCGAAGTTAAGCATCGTAGAGCCAGGTCAGTACTTAGATGGGGGACCGCTTGGGAACACCTGGTACTGTAAGCCCCCAAAGTCCAACCCTTACCTCACAGTCGGTGGGGGGTGTAAACGGTAGTGTCAGAGCTTATGCCGTCCGGAACTTCGTTCCTGGTAGGGCCACCAAAGGCGGACAGGTCTGACACACGCCAGCTAACAAGGGCTCTGGTGAAAATCCAAGGAGCGTCTGCATCGGTAACCGGCGGCTTCTGGTCGTTCCTGTCTCTGCGTCTGTGGGAATCCGCGGCAAGCAAGAACGTTATCCGAGTAGGCCTGGGTACCCTACTTCTGTAATTTATCCCAAGAATCTTCTTCTCACAACAGGAAGAAGCCGGCTCAATCCGCCCAGGGTGAATGCCGCATCAGTACAGTACAGTAGTAAGGCGGTGTAATGGTTAACAGGCTTGTCTCGCTAGAACAATTACGACTGAGTGGTGATTTCGATCCTCACTGGGTGCCCCATACTTTGGTCTTGTGCCAAATCTAAGCAACGCTTAGAAAATCAATACAACACGACTCAGAAATGATTCCGTTCCGGTTAACTCGGTTTGGCAATGTTGTTCGAGAACTGAAATTTTGTTCGATAACCGAGGCATTTTCATCTCGAATTTTGTGCGACATGTGAGACGTTCGTTAACCGAGGTTCCACTGTATTTCTCATTTCATCCTTTAGTGTTCAGCCTTCTGTCAGTAATACCAGCGCATTAAATGCAGTGTAACTATGAAATTATGATTGGAATATCTACACAGGAGGCGATAGTGAGTGATTTTATCACGTTCTTAAATGGTACATTTTTTTTATGATCAGTGAAACACGTCTTCCAGAGATTAAGTTTTTCAGTGTTCAGAAAATGTCTCCAGACAAGATCTGCGAGATAAAAACTAATCTACTTTATGGAACCGACTTCCAAGTGAATGCTTTCCTGATCGCTGCAATCTTGACCAGTCTATGATCCACCATTATCTTCTACACATATCCCGATTATCCGTCTATCGCGATGAAAGGGTGCCTTGAGCTCTTCTTGGAACATCATGTGGAACTCGTACATACGATCCATCGCTATGGATTTGGGAAAAATATTCGGTTCTCTGTACCGATTCAGTAAATATCCAACCCCTCTTGTTATCTTCTATCTATACAGGTACCAGATTAGGCAGGAAATGAAAGACTACTGCCATATATAGATAGGATCTAGCCGGTCTTTACTCTCTTTACAGTCTCGAGTGAGTTCAAAAGCGTCTCTGCGTGTTTGTTAGTGATGAATCATTTTCCACTCAAGAAACCCATCTCCCACGTTGCAAGCCTCTCAATGCTCTATCGCTATTTCCATAGCAAATGTTCAGATGAACGACATTCTTTAGTTCCACCAGTTCTAACCTTCACGACTTAGACTTTTTGGATGATTTGTTTGTTTAACGGCACATCAACACCTCATGGGTCATTTAATGTCGAAATTTAATTTTCTTGGGAGCTTTGAAGTAAACAAAAGTATATGTTATTCTGCTTTCACAATTGAATACATGGTAGATGATACTCAGCTTTTGTGCATATACATGTTTGTGTGGACAATTATCACAATGTGCCAGTGATATGTTGCAGTTTTGTTGAAGTTATATTTTGGAATACAGTTTGATTTCTTTAAGAAATTGTAGGATATATGGACTAATGTCATGAAAGAATTCTTTTATGTTGATTGTTTGGTTGGTTGAACTTTGTTTGGCGGCATATCAACCTCTGCCGAAATCTAAGTATTTTGTATATAATTTTATACTTTCAGAAAAAAAAAGTTCGTTTTTTATAGATGTATATTTCGTAGATAATAAAATTTCTAATTAGAGTTCTCCGCTTCCTTATTGGTGATGAATTATTTTCCACCCTTCAATCTATCTCTTACGTTGCAAGTCTCTCTCTGCCCTATCGTTATTTCCATGGAAAGTGCTCAGACACACTACATTCGTTATTTCCACCAATTCTAACCTTCACGGCTGAGATTCCTCATGCCACACCCATTGTAGCGAACCACGTTTATTCCCTTCGCATTCCATTGGTGAGATGTAAGTTCCATTCGAGTAACCTTTTCCCAGGAGCTGCTGTTTTGTGGAACCGACTCCCAAGAGGATGCTTCCCTGATCACTACAATCTTCGCCTGTTTATGTCTATGGTCACCCGTTAACCGTTCTCTTCTCCACAATCCCCATAAACTGTGTCTCTTAATCCGTAACCCTCTACCTCGAGTGGCTCTTGGACCTCGAGCAGGTCGAACAACATTGGAAAAAAAGTACTGGCAGTAGATGCTGGACAGTCACCTAACAGATGAAGAATGGAGTTGAAACGACGCGTGGGATATAGTACTACGGACGAATGCTGAGGATACCATGGGTAGAACATATGAACAAGAGGATCAGAAAAGACAATTTTGATCCTAGGAAGAAGACCAAGGAGTGGCCCTTTGATCTTAGGTAGAAAGCAACACATTGATCCGAAGAGGACTGCGGAGCAGCAATTTGATCATAGGAAGAGGAGCAAGGTGAAATCTTTTGACCTATGTAAAGGATCAGAAAGGGACATTTTGATCCTAGAAAGAGGATCAGGGTCCAAGATTTTGATCCTAGGAAGACGACTAGAGAGAAACATTTTGACCCTAGGTAGAGGATCAGGAAGAAACACGTTGATCCTAAGAAGAGGACTATGGAGTAGCAATTAGATGACAGGATGAGAATTAGGGAGAAATCATTTGTTTCTAGGTAGGAGATCAGGAAGGAGCACTTTGATCCTAAGAAGAGGACTACAGAGTAGCAATTTGATCATAGGAAGAGGAGCAAGGTGAAATCTTTTGACCTATGTAAAGGATCAGAAAGGGACATTTTGATTCTAGGAAGCGGATCAGAGTGCAAGATTTTGATCCTAGGAAGAAGACCAGAGAGATACACTTTGATCCTTGGTAGAGGATGTTTGATCCTAAGAAAAGGACTATAGAGCAGCAACTTGATCATTTGATGAGAACCAAGGAGAAATCATTTGCAGGTAGAGGATCAGGAAGGAACACTTTGATCCTAATAGGGAGCAACAAGTAACGTTTAAGGAAAACACGAACGACAATGAAACTTAAATCAGAAAGAGGCAATTACAGTTTCTGAGAGATATAATTAGGAAAGAGTGCCTGTAAAATTTAACACTCACAGGGCATATTGAAGGCCAGAAATGCAAGGATAAAACAGAGAGTAACCTTCATGACATGCTTGTGTGAATGGATGGTAAAACAACGACAAAGAAGGATGATAAAGAATCAAAAGAGTGGAAGTTGTGGATAGCCACGACCGTGCGTACCCTAAAGCACATAAAATAATAATTTTGAAGTGAAATTTTTTTTTGCAAATTTATATGCGTAATTTTGTTAATTTTTTTCATTTCAATTTCAGTTGCTTTTTATCACAGACTTCACTTGTTAAAAGTAATGGTATCATTTGAATTGCTGAAAAATCATCAACTGTTAGTAATTTTTCGATAATTATTTTTACATTTTAATTTCAGTTGCATTTTTATCATAATTTTCAGATAGTCATTCCATAGTCAAGAGTAGGTAAAGCGGATTCTGCAAAATGAAAATTATTATGGGACAGAAGTATTATATATATATATATATATATATATATATATATATATATATATATATATAGAAATGCTCTACCTCTGTCTCACTGTCTCATAATGGTTGGTACATTTATGTATGAAATGTGTAGGCAAATGGAACAATTATTATGGGACAGATATATTTTTATATAAATAGTAATAGATGACCTGTCCCGTAATGATTGGTGCATTTAGTGTATTAAATCTATAGGCAAATGGAACAATTATTATGGGACAGAAGTAGTATTATATAAATAATAATAGACTACCTCTGTCCCGTAATGGTTGATACATTTAGTGCATGAAATGTGTAGGCAAATGGAACAATTATTATGGGACAGAAGTAGTATTATATAAATAATAATAAACTACCTCTGTCCCATAATGGTTGGTACATTTAGTGTATGAAATGTGTAGGTAAATGGAACAATTATTATGGGACAGAAGTAGTATTATATAAATAATAATAAACTATCTCTGTCCCATAATGGTTGGTACATTTAGTGTATGAAATGTGTAGGTAAATGGAACAATTATTATGGGACAGAAGTAGTATTATATAAATAATGTCTTACTGTTTCCCATAATAGTTGCCACATTTAGTATGTGACACTATAAATAAATGAAATAAAATTTTCGAATAAGATACTTTGTTTTTTTTTACCCAAATTTAGCGATTTTAATTTTATTCCTTTTTTTTTTTTTTAAACTGTACGAATTTCACGTTCTATTTTGAAAGCGTGTCTGCTGCTCTGGGGGAGACACACCCATTCTCTTACCTTTGTGCTAATGTTCTCTTTTGTAGGTCCCTCGGTCATTATTCACCATTGTGCATGCGAGTACGGGTAAGGAGAATTAGAGGTTTTGAAAACGGAATGCAGAAATAAATAAACAGACAACTGGAAAGCAAAATAATTCGACGAAAAGGGGAAAAAAAAAATCCACTGGAGAATTGGTTCGACAAAATGAGTGACGTCATGTTGAACACGTGATCAGTCCGATTGGAAAATATGTTGCTCGAAGCAGAATAAAGTGGCAACTGTATGAAGGATTCAGACGAAGATACTGGCTCTAGGATACCATACCATCGTGTCACGCTTCCACTTTCCATTGACGAGCAAACGCACACACGCACAACGACTCAAAATGCGGTTTCGAATAGCACAAAAGCAAAACACCCATCGAATGGGGTTTAATGAGAACGGTTTTAAAACAAAAATTTCTCAAGCTGTTTTTTTATTGTTTGACAGATTTGTTTAATTTTTACGGCTTATCATTCCTTCGAGAGTTATTTAAAGCCAGAAAATATTTTTAGATTGCAAGAATTTTATTTTTGGAGATAATAATAGTTTACTGATACAAGTCTTTACTAATTAACTCATAGCTGGGAGAGAAGAAGTGGATTCATAACTAATCAGAATTTGATAAGCAAACAAGAAATTATAATGTGGATATAAAGTAGGAGATCAATTTTATATAACAATCAATATGTAAACGGATCCCTCATTTTGTAGCCACTCTAGTTTCTATACATTTATATACCAGAGAATGTATATACATCTAAAAGAAGCTCCTGTGTAGCTAATCAGTATGTTATCGATTTATTGGTTTGTTTTCTATGGCTTATCAATCTTTTGCAGGTTATTTAAAGCCAGAAAATAGAATTTTTTTGAGATAATAATGCTTTAGTGATACAAGTCTTACTAATTAACCCATAGCTGTAGGGAGAGGAGGTGAATCCATACTATTCCCAAGAGTATTTGCGCGTAAGTGCATATAACAGACCCAACTGGAATTGGAACTCGGCTCTCCGATTAACAATTCCAAGCCATTAGACATTACATCACCCGCACATCCAAACTTATCGCACCTGGTATTCCTAAGCGGTCACCCATCTAGGTACTGACCAGACTCGACGTTGCTTAACTTGATAATACGGGATGTGGTTGTAAGCCTCCGTTTTTCTTATTAGTTTCTACATTGGTGTGTGTTCTCACTCATACATACAAGCGTTTATAATCGAAAGGAAAATATATGAATATTTCAAAATTTTAACTGCGAAATACATATGGAATATGGAATATATATATATATATATATATATATATATATATATATATATATATATATAATCATGAAATACATATGGAATATGGAATATATATATATATATATATATATATATATATATATATATATATATATATATATATATATATATATATATATATATATATATATATATAATTAGGCAGCAATCCTTCCTTTATGCATGTTTCGTTAAAAACGACAGACAAGGTGTACTACAGTTGAGCTTTTTATTTAATTTTTCTTGTGTTCTGACAAGTGCTTTCTTTTCTGGACAAAGAGTGTGTAAGAACTGTCCGAATGTTCTGTTTTTCCGAGCGCTTTCGGCTATACTTTTAGCCATTATCAAGGATGGTTCAATGATGGATATTCATTATCAAGTAGAGTGTGTGTTCTATGTATGTTCAGTGTGTGGTAGTGATGTTTTAGTTTCCGAATACAGTTAGTACATTGTGGCTTTGTTCATAATTGATATTGTTAAGAGTTGGCTTTTTTTTTTTTATTATTAGAGCTTCCATTATTTTTGGTCTTTTTTTTGCAAGTGGATGCAGTTAATACATTAGTGTTTTCTACTAGTATGTTCCTAATAGTGTCGGGTAAATCTGAGTGTGTGTTTAAATGTGTTCTGATGGAACTGTGATCAGATAGGTGTAATGTAAGACGTCTGGATAAACATGTGGTTGTGTAGCCGATGTAATTATTTATGAGTCCGGTTTGGTGAGGAACGCAGTTCCTAAAGGGCATTTGAACTCATAGATAATGTTCGCTCTTTTGTAATTTTGACTTCGTTGGTGTGTTGTTATTTTTGAGGATAAGGTTGGCCGTCTTAAATTTTTATAATAGATAATAAGTTTGATTTTTTTATCCGGGTCAATAGGAGTAGTATATTTTTTTATAATATGTCTTAGAGCAGATTCATCTTGCTTTGTAATTAATATGCATTTGGTTTTGTAATAAATGTGTATGTGATTTTAGTTGTGTGTTCGCTATCATTATTACTTGCTTTGGGGAGAATATTCTAATTTGTTGGTCTATAAGGTAGTTAGGGAAACCGTTGTTAATTAGTGTTTGTTTAACGTTGTTAAGTTCTTTG
>CAHIKZ030000903.1:337500-405000 GCA_903632075.3 Acanthosepion pharaonis | reverse complement strand
TTTCGGATGTATCAGTTATTTCATTTTAACTCAGCTCTTCAAGATTTGGTTCACCACTGCTGTAGCCAGGTATTGAACTCGCAACACTTTGGGTCTAGTCAGTGGATCTAAGCAACGTCTTTATCCACTTGGCCATGTGTCCCCAAGGAATATGGCAACGAAGATGATGATAATATAAGTAATCGTTATTTTATTATACACGTAAGGCTTATTGTTGAAAAATTCTTGGTTATTGTAATAAAGATTCAAACCAGTTATATTATTTAAACTTATAAGAATTGCAGAGAATATATTTAGCGATGTCTCTATGGCAGGGGTCGGCAACTCATTCGACCCCGCGGGCTGGATCGTGTCATAATGACGAGTCGCGGGCCGGACAAAGGCCATTAATGAAAAATTAAGGAAAATTACATATGCAGACCCCTGTCAACCTAAATATTTAAAACCATAATGAAAATAAACATTGAGAAATCAGAAAAAACAAAAGAAAATCTAAAATTAAAAAACACCTAACAAAATTACTTTTCCTCAAAGGAACGTCAAAATACTTCAAAGTGAAAAAATCAACCGAAGTGAAATGGATGAAATTATGACGTGTAGGTTTGAAACTTATTGCAAATTGTTCCACAAACGAACCACACACACACACACATCAAACAAAAACGAAGCACATATACCCATGCATACGAGTACATATAGTTGCAAACATATACACTTACGTACGTACACATGCGGTATCATCCACATATTCATGAGGCATGTATGTATAATGCGCGTATGTTTAACTGTCTTTAGATTTCTGCTACCTCGCATGTCAGTCACTCCCTGGCCTCTTTCACTTTATCGTTCCTTTCGCTTCTGTTATCTTTTAATGTAGCCAACGGTCATAATAAATATGTATCCATTATTTGACATTAAACGTAGGCAACGCAACTTGGTAAAATAATTCTCATGAAAGAAAACTGGCAGATAGTCTTATATTTTTAGTGCACAGGATGTGTAGACATTCTATGGAAAATGATATATAACAAATTTCATTTGAAGGTCGTCTCTCATGTTAAAAATAGAGTCATTGGTAATCAGGCTCGCGGGCCGGTCAAAATGCCTTCGCGAGCCGGATCCGGCCCGTGGACCGTAGGTTGCCGACCCTTGTTCTATGGCGTCAGTGTGAAACTGCCTTCACTGCTTAGTAGACAGGACCTGGACTTGCTGGGTTCGTGCATCGAGTACAAGTTGCATGCATGGTTGACATTTTTTTGTCTGTGATTCCTGGCGGGCAGGTACAGTCCCTGATTCAACCAGATCATTCTGTAAATGTTACCCAGCCTTTAGGTGTGATATATGAGTTCTAAAAATTCAAGCATTCCTTTTTAATATTAATTTTTTGTTTAGTTTCTGAGAAGGGTTCGTATATCGTTGAGTGATTCAATCGAGTAGATTTTTTTTGTTTAGTGGCATGTCAACATCCTTATGGGTCATTTAATGCCAGTAATTTAATTTTCGTGGGTGCATGAGTAATTTCTTTTGCAAAGATGTATTACTTGTAATATTTTTTTCTCAAAAATGCATTACTGTTTTTTTTTTTTTTACAAAAATGTATTGCTGCTAATTTTCTTTAATGTAAAAATTTATGGCTGCCTCTTCCAGATGTATCAGTTACTTCCCTTTAAGTCAGATCTCCAAGGTTTGGTCCAACACGGCTGTAGCCATATATTGAACTCGCAAGAATTTGGGTCTTGTTACGGGACCTAACCAATGCCTTTATCCACTGAGCCATGTGTTCTCAAGGATTCACGGTGTCTACCTCTCTTTTCTGTGATTCCTAGCAAGCATGTACATCCCCTGCTTCAACCTGATCATTCTGTAAATGTTACCAAGCATTTAGGGGTTTTATGTCAGTTCTAAAATTTAAGAATTCCTTTTTATTATTGTTGTAGCATAGCTACGGACGATAATGGGTATGTTCCCATTCACATAAATACAGTAGTAAATATTGTGAATGTGAATGTTCCCATTCACATAAATACAGTAGTAAATGTTGGTCTGCAGTTGGAGATTCGTCTCCAGCTGTGCTGGTTAAACTCTCTGCCGAGAGGATCCCCAGACGAAGCTATGTCGAAGGGCAGAGTCTCGTCTCGGGAAGCAACTACCTGATCCCGTTTTACACGAGGTCACGGGGAATTTTTGGCCGAGCCTACGGGCTCGGATACTCCACATCTTGCGCCACATCTGACAGTGTGGGGCGTTTGGTAGATATCCTGCAGTTAGAGATTCATTGTAGAATTCATTTGACTCACTTCTGGCGAATCTTATATGTGTTGTTCTTGTTCTAAGTATTATCGTTCATTACTAACCTTCGTGTGATTATTCTATTCAGTAACCTTCCCTTGGTTACGACAATTATTTTTTTTTTTTAGTTTATGAGAAGGGTTCGTGTATCGTTGAGTGATTCAATGGAGTAGATTTGTTTTTTGTTTAGCGGCATATCAACTTCTTATGGGTCATTTAATGCCGAAATTTATTTTCCTTGGGAGTTGGAGTATTTTCTTTAGCAAAGATGTATTACTGGTAATATTTTTTGTCAAAAATGCATTACTAGTAAATCTAGTAAAAATGGTATTGCTGCTAATTTTCTTTACTATGAAAATATATTGCTGGTATTTTTACTATGAAAATGTATTTTTATACTTTCATAGTGCTTTGACCCCAGTTTGGGGGTTAACTATTTGCCCATAGCTGGGACCCTAACAGGTGCTACCACTCCAGGTCAAGGTAAACCTGGGAACAACAGTAATTAAAAGGTAGTTCTTCACTCCTCAAAACTTCCCTATCAGAGGCCTTGTTGACGGATAGAGTTTATTGTCATACCCAGGACGCCACTCAGGGAGAGGACACATGAATGGTGTCCATACACTATGTTTACCACGTGGACTATGATAAAAATATAAGAGAGATATTAATAATGGTATGTAACTGTTTTTCATGCAGGGTTTCTCTGAGACATTTCAAGGGTTCCACATGGGTAAAAAGGTTCAGAAAAGCTGGTCTTAATATTTGACAGGATTTTCCTTATTGTTCTACGGCTGATGTATTATTATTATTATTATTATTGTTTGTATGTTATATTTCCTGCTTTATATCCTGTAGAGCCGGGTCCAACTTATGGGCCTTAATCCCTATAGGAGAATTGTCATTTATTTCATAGCACTTGTCTTAGTATATGGAATGTTCCTACTAGGGCGAACTTCTGGGCAACTTGTATGTTTATGCTACGTGGGACACTGTTAGTCAAATTGTCCACTCCTTTTCTCACAAAACCCAGAGCTCTGATTAGTATTGGTACAGTCTCAGTTTTCATTCCCCACATCCTGTTAATCTCGATCTCTAAGTCCTTGTATTTGGACAATTTATCGATAATTTTCATGAAGGTTGTTTCTCTCAGATGGTACTGCTATATCAATAAGAATACACTTCCTGAATTTATTGGCTTTTATGATAATATCAGGTCTGTTGGCTTTTATTTCCTTGACAGTTTGAATTGGCATGACCCTGAGGATAGTTACATCGTTATTATTATAATTGACCTTCTTCCCCGTATTCTCCTTCTACATCTTTTTTTTTACTCACTGTTATTATTATTATTTGTGTATGTAATGTTATGTAAGCTTTGTACCCTGTAGAGCTGGGTTCAAACTATGGTCATTAGGCTCTATACGAGAAATGTCATTTAATTGATGGCACTTTTCTTAGTATATCGGATGTTCCTAGTAAGGCCATCTTTTAGACGACCTGTATGTTGATGTTACCTGGGACACTGTTAGTTATATTGTCCATTCCTTTTCTCAGGAGGTCCAGAATTCCGATTACTATTTGTACAGCCTCAGTCTTCAGTTCCCTGTTATTATTATTATTATTATTATTATTATTATTATTATTTTATTTCCTTTGATTTCTGGTGTGTACACATTACTATCCGGGTTCCAGCCAGAGACCTAAGGTTAAAAATGGCATCATGACATTTTCCTTTAACCAATTAAACACACACACACACACACACACACACACACACACATTTTACATAGATAAAGATCTTCGTAAGGTTTGGGCTGTACTCGTGAGAACAATTTTTTGTGTTTCTTTAAGGCATGGACTTCCAGGAATCCCTTCAATGAGTCTATTGTAATCTTTTCCAATTAATCCGAGGGTTCCAACTACATCAGGGATTGTTGAAATTTTCATGTGCGATTTCAAGGCCATTGTATTTTTGAAGATATTCAAAGATACATTGCAGTCTTCTGGGAATGCCATATCAATAAGGAGGCATTTTTTTTGTTTGTGGTCTCTAATAACAATGTCTGGGCTGTTAGCTTTGATTGTTATGTCTGTGTGTATTGTAAAGTCCCTTAAAATTGTTACAGGTCTGTAACCGGGTCTGGGTGGTATTCATAGCAATTTCTTGCAGTTTCCTTCCCGTAGAAGTTGCAGATTTCCCCGTGCAAATATTAGCCCAATCTGTCATGTGGTGTTTTATATTCAGTGGGTGCCAATATCGTGCAACCTGAAAAAAGATGGTCAATTGTTTCTTGATATTTATCACAGAATCTGCATTTTGGATTAACAGAATTTCTCAGTATGTGTGCTTGATAATTTCTAGTTAACAAGCATTGGTCCTGTGCAGCAAGAATAAAACCTTCCGTTTCAGCTTTTAACCCTGCACTACATAGCTGATGAGTACGGAGTTTGTCTACATCAGTTTGTTTGGTACGGACAGAATATTGACCGTGAAGCGGTTTATCTTGGCATCGTTTCTGTATCGTTGCATTTGCTTTCTTTTTTTAAGTATTTTCCAGATTCTGTCGGTGTATTGCTTATTATTATTATTATTATTATTATTATTATTATTATGTTGGTGTCGCACATCGATGTCGTCAATGGAAATTCTCTTCTTGGAGAATGGTATCAACAAGACTCCTTACAACACAAGAACTTTTCGGAGAATCCTTGCAGATTAAATGATGGAGATTATGTGGCGGCTTACAATCTTGATTGATATTCTCTTTCCAGTTTCTATATAGTGTTCCGAGTGCGACCATTACTACAGGAATTACTTCAGTAGTCATGATCTATAGCTATATCAACTCCCTAGACAGATCCTGTTTTTTTTTTCAATCTTTTAACTTTCTTTGGGGTCCGCTTCTGTATCATGTGTAACACCAAAATCAATAATTTAAAACTGGCTACTTTCCTTATTTATAACAATAAGATCGGGTGTTCGTGTTTCAATAACATAATCTGTTAGAATGAGAAATCCCATAATATCTAGTGACTGCCATATTCTACCGCTGCCTAAAAAAAAAAAAAACCTATGGTCACACACATTTTATATAGGTTATTATTATTATTATTATTATTATTATTATTATTATTATTTTCTTTGATTTCTGGCGTTTACACATTTCTTTCCGGGTGCCGCCCAGAGACCTAAGGTTAGAAATGGCATCATGACACTTTCCACTGACAAAAAAAAAAGAAGAAAAAAAAGAAGAAAAATATTACATAGATAAAGCCCTTCGTAAAGTGTGGGCTGTACTTGTCAGAACAATTTTTTGTATCTCTTTGAGGCATGGACTTCCAGGAATCCCTTCAATTAGTCTACTGCAATCTTTTCCAACCAATCCTAGGGCTCCAACTTCAACAGGGATTGTTGATGTTCCCATATGCCAAATTTTTTAGATTTCTATTTTAAGGTCCTTGTATTTTGACAGCTTTTGAATATCTTCAAAGATACATTGCAGTCAGCAGGGACTGCCATATCAATAAGGAGGCACTTTTTTTGTTTGTGGTCTTGAATAACAATGTCTGGGCTGTTGGCTTTGATTGTTCTGTCAGTGTGTATTGTGTAGTCCCATAGGATTGTAACAGGTCCTATCTCCGTAACCGGATCTGGGTGGTGTTCATACCAGTTTCTTTCAGTTTCCTCCCGGTAGAAGTTGCAGATTTTCCAGTGCAGATATTGGCTCACTCTGTCATGCCGGGTTTTATATTCAGTGGGTGCCAATATCATGCAACCTGATACACGATGATCAATCGTTTCTGGATATTTATCACAGAATCTGCATTTTGGGCTAACACAATATTTTAGTATATGTGCTTAATAATTCCTAGTTAGCAAGCATTGGTCCTGCGCAGCAAGGATAAAACCTTCAGTGCGTATGTTTTGTTTCCTGCTTTGTATCATGTAGAGCCGGGTCCAAATTATGATCCTTAGGCCCTATCGGAGACTTGTCATTTAATTGATAGCACTTTTCTTAGTATATGGGATGTTCCAAGTAAGGCGATCTTTTGGGCAACCTGTATTTCGATGTTACCTGAGACACTGTTAATAAAATTGTTGATTCCTTTTCTCACGAGTCTCAGAGCTCCGTTAACCATTGGTACAATCTCAGTCTTCATTCTCCACATATTATTATTATTATTATTATTAAGTTGGTGTCGCACATCGACGTTGTCAATGGAAATTCTGTTCTTGAGAATGGTGTAAACAAGACTCCTTACAACTCAAGAACTTCGGAGAATCCTTTCAGATTAAATGATGGGTATTATGTGGTTTTCAATCTTGGTTGATATTCTCTTTCAAGTGTCTATGTAGTGTTCCGAGTGCGACCATTACTACCGGAATTACTTCAGCAGTCATGATCTATAGCTACCTCAACACCCTAGGCAAATCCTGCTATATTTCAATCTTTTAAGTTTTTTTAGTGGGGGGGGGGGGTTGTAGGTTCCGCGCTTAATGTCAATAATTTCAAACTGGCTACTTTCCTTATCTTTCCTGGCTACTTTATCCACTGTACCATGCGTCCTCAAGGCGTTAGTTAGATCCAGTGACAGGACCCAAAAAGTGTGAGTTCAATACCTGGTTAAGGCAGTAGAGAACTTGGAGAGGGGAATTAACAGGCGATAACTGATAACTGACATCCATTAGACATGACACGTGGAACTAGAACAGTCTACCCCAGTGACCGAAATAAAGGGTTCAGTTCGACATTCCAACCACCTGAAGAAGGCCGGAGCGTACAACGGCCGAAACGCTGTGATAAATATGGCGACAAAGATGAGGAAAATAGTCCGAATAATGTAAATATTGTACATAATACCTCATCTCAGAAATATAGACAGATACTGAAGGGCTGAAACGTTGTAATAAATATGGCGACAAAGATGAGGAAAATAGTCCGAATAATGTAAATAGTATACATAATACATCATCTCAGAAATATAGACAGATACTTTCCTTATTTATAACAATAAGATCGGGTGTTCGTGTTTCAATAACATAATCTATCCAGATGAGAAATCCCATAATATCTAGCGACTGTTATATTCTACCGCTGCCTCAGGCTGATATTCATCCAAATTCTCATAGAGTTTTCGTTTTCAAACGTAGATCTTGAGTGCTCTTCATCAAGTCTTACGAACCTCAAACAGGTAAACCCCGAAATACCAACAGTCACGATGAACAAGTGGTGTCCCCTCGGGCAGGCACTGTGCCTTGAAAGACTATTGGGCTTCAAACATCTGACCTCGAGTAGAACTCGTACATACGATCCATTGGTAAAGATGCCCTCAAGTGGAACTCGTACATACGATCCATTGCTAAAGATGCCCTCAAGTGAAACTCGTACATACGATCCATTGCTAAGGATGCCCTCAAGTGGAACTTGTACATACGATCCATTGCTAAAGATGCCCTCGAGTAAAACTCGTACATACGATCCATTGCTAAAGATGCCCTCAAGTAGAACTCGTACATACGATCCATTGCTGAAGATTCCCTCAAGTGGAACTCGTACATACGATCCATTGTTAAAGAGGCCCTCAAATGAAACTCGTACATACGATCCATTGCTAAAGATGCCCTCAAGTGGAACTCGTACATACGATCCATTGTTAAAGATGCCCTCAAGTAGAACTCGTACATACGATCCATTGCTGAAGATGCCATCTAGTAGAACTCGTACATATGATCCATTGCTAATGATGCAGGTAAAATGGTCGATTTCCTGTACCGTTACAGTAAGTATCTGAACCCTTATGCTATCCTCTACCTTTACAAGAGCCAGTTCAGGCCATAAATGCAGTGTTTGTTGCCATGTTTGGATGGAAGCTGCCCAGAACTCACTACTTAGGCTTGATAAAGTTCAAAAGCTTCACCGAACCCTTGTGGGTGACGAATTATTCTCCAGCCTTCAACTTCTCTCCCACAGGAGGGATGTGGCAAGCCTCTCTCTGCTCTATCGCTACTTCCACGGAAAGTGCTCGGGCGAACGACATTGCCTGGTTCCGCCAATTTAAACCTTCACGGCAAGAAGACGCCATGTCACTTACACAGTAGCAAGCCATTCACATTCCCTTTGACGAGTTCTACTTGATGGCATCTTTAGCAATGGATCGTATGTACAAGTTCTACTTGAGGGCATCTTTAACAATGGATCGTATGTACGAGTTCCACTTGAGGGCATCTTTAGCAATGGATCAGTGAGAGGTAAAGTCCTACTCGAACTGCTTCTTCCTGCGAACGACTCCCCTGTGGAACCAGTTTCGACGATCACTACAATCTTAACAAGTTAAATTGTCTCTTAACGTAACCTTCGCGAGTGGTTCCCGGGCCTTGTACAGGGTGAACCTTTCTGTAAAATGTATTTGCAGTACAAAGCAACGCGGACTTCTGAAGCGAGAAGTCACTAAGTCTGATTCCGATTTACTCGATAAAGAACATTAAGTTCGGGGATATAGACTCCACTACCATGGTGATAACTGGGATCTACACCACCGAACATAAAGTCCTACACTGAGAAAATCGAAATAAAGTGTAGTACCTTATTATTATTATTATTATTACACACTAATAATATCTGTCACGTTTTTCTACTGATATCAAGTTACATGAGATCTAAATATGCTACTTCTCTTGTCAGCAGAACCAAGAATACGCAACTGCGTCTACTGCAGATGGATAAGAACCTCCTCCCCCCAAAGAGAACACCTACTAAGTAAATACTCGTGGACTTAACGATAAATATTTACATTTCTGAACCAAGAACATGCTTGTCACAATAAGCAGTCCTGTAATCCCAGAGGGTCGTCGGGGCGACATATGTACTGTGGCTGTGGCAACACTGGTGTGTCTTGGGAAAGTTTCGATTCACATGTTTTCCTTCCCCTAGACTGGTTGTCAATCAAGGCAATAAAACCCAGTCTGTCCTGTTATTTATTCATAGCTGGGAGGACATGTTTGTACATATGATTAAATAAAAAAAAAAAGAGATTACATTTCGAAATTAAGCGACCCAACAAAGGTTGACATGTTGTAAAATCAACCAACCCATTTAAATATTCTCGTTGAGTACATTAATAATATTGTCAAAATAATTTTCTTCTTCTTCTTCTTCTTCTTCTTCTTCTTCTTCTTATTATTATTATTATTATTATTATTTCCTTTAATTTATACTGTATGCACATTTCCTATGGGTCCCAACCCGAGACCTAAGGTCAGAAATGACTCTATGGCATCTTACATTGATCATTTTTACAAAAGCAATCCAGAAAGACAAAATCCAAAATCACACACATTTTACATGTATAAAGCTCTTCGTAATGCGTCAGATGTACTTGTGAGTACAATTTTTGGTATTTCTTTAAGGCATGGGCTACCAGGAATCTCTTCAAAGAGTCTATCGGAACGTTTTCTAATCATTCCGAGACACCCAACTTACAACCGTAATTATGGATGTCCACATGTGCCATATTTTTTGAGAATTCCATTTCAAGATCCTTGTATTTTGTTAGTTTTTTGAAGATCTTCAAAGATCCATTACAATCTGCAGGGTTTACCATGTCAATAAGAAAGCGTATTCTGTTCTTGTAGGTTTTGATCACGATGTCTGGGCAATTAGCTTTCACTGTTCTGTCTGCGTGTAATGTCGCATAAAACTCTTACAGGTTCTATCTCCGTAATCTGGTCTGGGTGTTGTTCAAACCAATTTCTTGCATATTTTCCAGTGCATATATTGGCCCGCTCTATCATGCTGAGCTTTATATTCAGTGGGTGCTAACACCGTGCAACCCGATACAAGACGCTCAATCGTTTCTGGATATTTTATCACAGAATCTGCATTTCGGGTTAACACACTTTCTCAGTATGTGTTCTTGGTAATTTCTAGTTAGCAAGCTTTGGTTCTGTGCAGCAAGAATAAAAACTTCGGTTTCGGCTTTAAACTGATGGGTTTTAGGGCTTGTCTACATCAACTTGTTTGGTACGGGTGAAGAGTCTTATCTTGCTATCGTTTCTGCATTTGGTCCAATTGCATTTCTTTTCTTAGTTTTTTTTGCCATTACAATAAGTGTTATGGTTTATTTGCAATTCTTAACTTACTTGAAATTCCCTTTTCAAGTTTCTGGCTTCAGTTATTAATGAATAAAGTTTCTTATTTATTTTTCTTTTTTCTTTATTATTATTATTATTATTATTATTATTATTATTATTATTATTATTATTATTTCTACTCATTAAATATCCACACAAGTCGTAAACGGTGTTTTACACAGGAGATCAATTGATAAAAAGTTTTCTCACTACTCCAGCACTCTCCGCAGTATTTTTGCTGATTTTAATAATGCTGTCATCTGGGTGGTTTTGAATCTTCTTTAGATTTATTATTCATTCTCTCTCTTTTCAAGGATCTTCGTCACAGTTCAAGTGTTCAAGTAATGACGGGTACAACTGTCATCTTTATATTCCATAACTTTTACGATTCACGGACAAGGTTTAGATCTTTTTTACTCTCTTTCAAACTAAAGAAATTACACTTGAAATTCATGTAAGTATAGACACTGGTAATACCCTCGAAAAAGTATAGAGACTGGTAATACACTGTTAAAACGAGAGAATATGTATTCGTAAAGTGTAGGAACTGCTAATACACAGTTAAAAGTGTATGGACTAGTAATACACTGGTAAAAGTGTAGAAACAGGTAATACACTGATAATGCATGAAAATATGTATTCGTAAAGTGTAGGAACTGGTAATACACTGTTAAAAGTGTATGAACTGGCAATACACTGGTAAAAGAGTATGAACTGGTAATACATTGGTATCAGTGTAGGAGCAGGTGATACACTGATAATACATGATAATATGTATTCATAAAGTGTATGAACTGGTAATACACTGTTAAAAGTGTATGAACTGATAGTACACTGTTAAAAGTGTAGGAACTGGTAATACACTGGTAAAAGTGTCGGGGACTATTGATTGGCAATACCTGATGATATATATTCACGCTCCAAGTATTTCTTCAGGTTGACAGAATTTCAACGCATCACATAGAAACGCAGCCCACTCACATATATTATTATCATTATTATTAATAATAATATTTATTTGGGGTTTGATATCATAATAAAGTTATTATTTTTTTGCATGGGACCTAAGGTAAAATTGTTTTCTTTTTTTTTTTGCAATTTATCAGAATAATTTTCCCCACTTATGTAATCGGTACTCAATATCAGTCTTTTGTGTTCGCCATAGTAGCATGTTAACTTCCTTAATTCCATTTCCCCCCCTCTTCCTTTTGGTTGTTAGTTGGTTAAGGAAGAAACATCATGTGGAATCATCATCATCATCATCATCATCATCATCATCATCATCAATAATACCAATAATATAATAATAATAATAATAATGATAAAAACAATTGATTTGCGTATAATGCGGCTATAATTGATCACTCTAACTCTAAGTTCATAATAAAACCGTGTCTAATATATAGTAATTACTTACTTGATATATAAGCGATTTTATTATCATTAAATATTTACTGTGAAGCTCGTTTTTTTTTTTTTTTTAAAAAGCGAGACAACAATTATAATAAGAGTAATATCGATAAATTCTTTGAATAAGTGTGAATTATTGGCAAGAAAATTCATTCGTTCTACAATTCTAGAAAAAATTCAACGACCATTATAAATTCCTTACTGTTTAATAGATTCTATTTAGACTTTTATGCTAAATAAATAAAAGCGCCATATATATATATATATTAGCGTTAAGATTTTTTGTAAAATAATTGAATTCCTGTATCATAATTCGATTAACTTTTGTTAAGAAAAAGAAAAAGAAAAAGGGTTTAATTCAGTTGGATTTTTTAAATCTCACTTCAACACAAAATTTCTAAAATCGTATATAAGTATTATAGTATTATGACTTTCTGAAGACTTCTAGAACTATGTGGAACATTATGGAACTTTCTGGGGCGTTCTAGAACATTATGCAACCATCTACATCTTGTATTTTTTTTATTTGTAAGTTTTTATGTTATGCTATAGCTATAAACTGTTAAATGCGTTAAAATACATATGTACTATCCGATTACATTATTAGAAAATTGAAAAATAATGCTTCTGAAATATTTGGACTTTTCACCCTAATTGGGTATATGCTAAAATCGATTTTTTCAATATGGGATGACGTTTTTCAAGAACTAAAATTAATGTCTTTTTTATTACTTTTCAACAAAAGTTAATCGATTTATGAAACAGGAACAAGGGGTCACAGAAAAATCATAACACTAAATATATATATATATATATATATATATATATATATATATATATATATATATATATATATATATATATGTGTGTGTGTGTGTATATATACAAATATATAGAAAATAGGAAAAGAATACGTTAGGTAAATAATCCGGAGTTCTTTAGTATTTTTTGTTTTATTTTAAAAAAAACAACAGTGCTCCATACAGAAGTAGAGCTTAAATTATAATTAGGAATCATATTTTTTTTAAAATAATTATATATATATATATATATATATATATATATATATATATATAATTATTTAAAAATATGATTCAACACGCTACATAAGAGTTCTCATGTTTCAAAACAAGAGCCGAAAACTTCAATATAATTATTTGAATTAAATTGAATTAAAGTAAGCTCTGTTCCATAAAAAAAAAAATTCGCTTGAAGATGAAACAGAGCTTACTTTAATTCAAATAATTATATTGAAGTTTTCGGCTCTTGTTTTGAAACATGAGAACTCTTATGTAGCGTGTTGGAATCATATTTTTAAATAAATAATTATATTTATGCTCTACTTTTGTATGGAGCACTATTTTTTAAAAATAATAATAAAAATACTAAAGAACTTTGGATTATTTACCTAACCAGTTCTTTCCTATTTTCTATATATTTTCACACACACACACACACATATATATATATATATATATATATATATATATATATATATATATATATATATATATATGAGTTGGGATCAGATATAGATAAAAATGGATCGGAATAGATTGATAAATGTTTGCTACTTTTTCTTTATCCTTTCGTTCTGATTCCGATCCCAACGCATATATATATATATATATATATATATGTGTGTGTGTGTGTGTGTGTGTGTGTGTGTGTGTGTGTGTATTGTGCGTGTGTGCAAATATATTGATATAATAGGAAAGTACCGTTAGATTGATGATCCGAAGTTCTTTAGTACTTTTGTTTTTATTTTTATAAAAACAATGCTCGATACACAAGTAGAGCCTAGATTATAATTATTTTTCTTTTAAATATGATTCCATCGCGACACAGAAATTGCAATGTTTCGAAACAGGTCAGCAGTATTTAAGTTTAATTCTAATCTCAAACCTTAACCACTGGGTTAAGAAGAAGAGGATCCATACCTTTCCCAAGGGTATTAGCACGTAAGTGAATGCAATCCATTACTCCATCGTAGATTTACAAATAGCCACCCAATAGAGATCAGCGTAAAAATTATTATTATTATTATTATTATTATTATTGTTGTTGTTGTTGTTGTTATTATTCTGCTTGTTCTTTCGTTACTTCTTTCCAAAATGTCATAAATAATGGACAATTCTGTTTTGAGCGCGAGGAAAAACGGAGAAGACATATCAGTGATGCTGATAGATTTCTAAGTCAAAAAAAAAAAAAAAAAAACAGAAAGAAAGAAAGAGGAAGCGATGACGCTCTCGTTTCTTTAGTGTCTGCTTCGATGAAATGGAAAACCTGGTCACTTTTCATTCATTTCAGTTGTACCCTTTACTTCTTTAAATAAGGACCTGTATTCAAACTAATGCTTGTCATTGTAATATTTCGTTAAACTTGTCAGGCTTAAATATATAACGAGACAACGAGTGGGATTTCCACGGCTGTTTTATTGTCGTAGAACTCGCAATGAAATTATTTACTCGTTAAATATTAGGGTACAGCAGAAAATTAAAATAAGAAAATCGGGAAATATTTACGGGTATCAGAAGTTATTATTATAATAAATAATAATAATAATGTTACTAATAATGATATAATATAAAATCCTGAAATATTTACGGATATTACCAGTTATAATAATAATAATAATAATAATAATAATGAACTCGAAATCTCAAAAATGTGGTACATGGGAACATCAACAATCCCCGTTGTAGTTGGAGCCCACGGATTGGTTGGAAAAGATTCCAGTAGACTAATTGAAGGGATTCCTGGAAACCCATGCCTTAAAGAAATATAAAAAAAATTGTTCCCACGAGTACAGCCCACACCTTATGAAGGATTTTGTCTACGTAATTTTTAAAATATTAACATTTTTTTATTTTTATTTTTTTTCAGTGGAAAATGTCATGATGCCATTTCTAACCTTAGGAAAGAAATGAGTATACACCAGAAATCAAAGGAAATAAAATAATAATAATAATAATAATGCTACTACTACTAATAATATAATATAAAACGCTGAAATATTTACGGGTATTACCAGTTATTATTATAATAAATAATAATAAACAAAATGATTGACGTGACTTTTCCAATATTTTTTACAGTCATCACACAAGCGCCATTTAAGAAAAGAAAGAAAAAAAAACAGTTTTTGATGATGTTCAACAATATTTCCACATTATGTCTGACCTCGTCAAGTAATATTCAATTTTAAAAATTAAATTTTTTTTTAAGACAAGCAACATTTGTAGAAAGTTTTTGCAGATTTATATATTTTTATACTTTAAAATTAAAAATAATTTAACTTGAAGCAGACATTGACAAACACTGTATTTGTTCTTAAATCTCTCTCTCTTCTCTTAACTGTAACAACAACAACAACAACAACAACAACAACAACAACAACAATAATAATAATAATAATAATGATAATAATAAAAATAATATAATAATGACGATGATACTACTACTAATAATAATAATAGAAAACCATGAAATATTCACGTGTGCTATTATTTATTATTATAAAAATAATAATAATAATGATCATTATAATATAATAATAATAATGATATAATGATAATAATAATATTTTAATAATTATGATACTACTACTACTAATAATAATAGAAAACCATGAAATATTCACTAGTGCTATTATTTATTATTATAAATAATAATAATAATGATAATAATAATATAATATAATAATAATGATAATAACAGTATTTTAATAATCATGATACTACTACTACTACTAATTAATACTAATTTATTGATTATTAACACGTTGTATTAGATAGTTTTCATTATAGATTCAAGTGACAACAAATCTTTTTTAACTTAAGTATCCTAGTCACTATTAATGTGGATGGTTTTGAGTCCTATGTGGATTTCCAAGTCTTTCCTTCCTTTCGTAAGGCTGATCATGCCGAATACAGCAGTCACCTTCATGTTCTACAATTACTTATTATATTTGCGAATGTTGAATTTTCACATCAGCCAGTGTTATTCACTGATAATCAAGTGACAACAAGTCTCATGTTTATTTCACCACTTGCATTTATTATTATTATTATTATTATTATTATTATTTCTTGTCCTCTACTGCGGCTTGGAAGTCTCCGGTTGTAACGATTCCTCGTGACACCGGATAGACTCCCCAGTGAGTGGGATTACCCCAGGGCATTGGGTTTCCTAATATAAAATTCATCCGGACCCATAAGTGAATTGCAAAACAAAGTCTTCTTCGGACACGAAGTACAAACACGATTATTATTATTATTATTATTATTATTATTTCTGCTATGGACACACTACCTACCAAGTCTGCGGAAAGACCTAAGGCAGGTCGTGGTGTGTTGTTATGGCCACATTTCATGTTAATTTTTTTTTTTTTTTTTATCTCCGATGAAGTTGCTAGCGTTACATAGACAAAGTTCTCCTTAGTGTGTGTGCTGTACTTAATAAGACAATTTATTTATTATTATTATTATTATTATTATTATTATTATTATTATTATTATTATTATTATTATTGTTGTTGTTGTTGTTGTTGACCTTTGCTTTGTGTATGACGTGTTACTCCCAAGACTCAGCCAGACGCACAGTGGCTTCAAGATACAACAAATCTTTTGTATTAGAAGATGCAAAAATATATGGCACCATGAGGTTAGATATTCAACAAATATTTATTTACCCACGTAACCCTCTTGTATGTCAATGCACCTAATTCAGTGAGGCATATTACGTCATCACTTAGATCGAACATTGCAACGTGAAAATTCCAGATCAAAATGCTGCTATGAACTATGTGTCTTATAGACACACCATTTTAAGTCTGCTTGTGTGTGTGTGTCCGCGCATATTTGCTTTCCAGAAAATCTCGCTTAAAAATAAAAGGTTCAAAGGTTTAATAATACGTTTAAAAAAAAGGTTATATTATTTTTAACGGACAATTAAAATTTATTTTATTTTTTAATTTTGAAAGAAAAACTATTATTATCGAATATTTGATTTTATATTTCATATATATGCAATAAATTTAATATATATTAAATGTTAATTTTTATCAAATAAATGTATTTAAATTCTTTGCTAATATTGCAGAATTAAAATTCTACAATTTGAACGAATTTTATTAAGTCAAATATATATAGGATTTATTTTACATCTAATATTTGACAATAAATGTTATATTAAAATTGTATAATTGCTTAATTTTAAAAAAAAGATTAAGCAAATGGATGCGAAATGTTACAAATGCTATAAAAATCTGAAATTATCAACCCCCATAAATCTATAAATTATAGGGTGCTGAAAAGTTACTGGCCGCGTAAAAAATTCTAAAAATTTCTGATGTTTGTTCACCTGGGCATATTTTGGTAAATGGTTTGCGTTGAGAAATTTTCAGCATACCATGTAAGTCCGATGAAGTTCAAAAAACAACAAACACACACACACACACACACACACACACACACACACACACACACACACAACATTTTCTGTTTTTTCATAGATTTGCCTAAAATTGTTCGATTAATTCGATATAAAAAAAATTATACATAGTTTTCCCTTATATTAAAATGAATTTTTATTATGATGGCTTAACAAACGTCGATTTCGGAGAGTTTTCCTCGTCTGTTGCAGGTTTTCTGATGAATATTAAGATCTAAATTGGTGAGGCATTTTCTCCATACCTATTGCAGTTGAGAATTTAACAACCGGCCGGGGCCCTGGCTTTGCAGCGAAGCTCATTTTAGTTCGTTCCATGAGGGAAAGCTGTCCGAGAGATCTTTCACTTAAATGTCCGCTTGTCAGCTAATTCTGCTTTTCACATATTAAATTTATTGAAATGTTTTTATTTTTTACAATTTAATTTAAAATTGAATAAATGTCATGTCATTTGATTTTCAAATAAAAAATTAAAGAATAATAATTGAAAAAATATTTAAATTACAATAATTGCAAATTAAAAAAAAAGGACAAGTATTTGCGATATAAGCTTGTCCATTGACATCTGTGGTTATAAAATATTAATGTTGAAATATAAATGTGTTCTTCATTGAGAATCGGTTAAAAACACCTTTCTCAAAGAACTTTAAATACATCACAAAAGCATATCTATCTATCTATCTATCTATCTATCTATCTATCTATCTATCTATCTATCTATCTATCTATCTATCTATCTATCTCAGTCTGTTCATTATCTATCTATCTATCTATCTATCTATCTATCTATCTATCTATCTATCTCAGTCTGGTCATTATCTATCTATCTATCTATCTATCTATCTATCTATCTATCTATCTATCTATCTATCTATCTATCTATCTATCCTTCTCAGTCTGTTCATATCTCCCGTTTCACTCACTGTTGAGTCTGTTCATTATCTATCTATCTATCTATCTATCTATCTATCTATCTATCTATCTATCTATCTATCTATCTCAGTCTGTTCATTATCTATCTATCTATCTATCTATCTATCTATCTATCTATCTATCTCAGTCTGGTCATATCTATCTATCTATCTATCTATCTATCTATCAGTCAATATGGAGAATTTCAACATACGAATCCATGCCATTTTACATACGCACACACGCGGCCAAGGCTTATTCTTTGGCTCGTTCTCTTTCAAACGCGCGCACGCACACAAAAGCAGATCACTGCCAGGAACTAACGACATATCGTTCATTTTGAAATAAATTTTAAGGCCGGGCTTCACCCACCCATAACCGTTTTTCTCGACAGAAATGACTCATTTCAATGTTTCACTCTGAAAAGACGGATCTGTTTAGTGGCTAAGATAGTTGCATATTTATGGCTGGAACCAATAATCAATGTTCGCACCGAAGTAAAAACTTCGATACTGGAATGCTGATTTTCAAGGCAGACCCAGCCGGGTTGAAGAATTAACGCGATAAAATCTCCCTACTTTCATTTGAACGTATGAAAGATTGAAAGTTCACTTAGTAGGGGCACCTGGTTAGAATCAAACTCATTTGTGACGTGCAGATTGTCTGGTTGAGAAAGATTTTTAAAAAAATCCGTTCACTAATACTTTTGATAAAAAAAGAGGGGAAAGAGGAGGAGTAAAGTGAGAAAGAAGAGGAGGGGAAGGAAAGTGAAGAAGGAAGAAGAGGAAGAAGAAAAGAAGGAAGAAGAAGAGAACAATGAAGAAATGGAAGCAGAAAAGAAGAAGGAAGAAATGGAGAATGAAGAAGTGGAAGAAGAAAAGGAAGAAGAAAAGGAAGAAAAAAGGAAGAAGAAAAGGAAGAAGAAAAGGAAGAAAAAATGAAGAAGAAAAGGAAGAAGAAGCGGTGAATGAAAAAGCGGAAGAAGAAAAGGAAGAAGAAAAGAAAGAAGAAAGAAGCATCGGAATAAGTTGAAGAAGATTAGAATGAGGAGAAAGAAGAGGAAGAAGATGAGAAAGAAGAAGAGTAGTAAAAATGAAGAATCAGAAGGGGAGGAGGAAAATGAGGAGGAAGTCGAAGAAGAGAATTCTAATAACAAGAAGAGAAAGGAAGAAGAAGATGGGAAGTGATAAGAGTACGAATAAGAAATGGTAGAACGGGAGGAGGATGGTGAAGAGAGAGAAGTGGTGGAAGAGAAGAAGAAGAAAAAGAAGAAGATTAGTAGGAGGAAGAGGAGAATTAAGATAAAAAGGATTGATTAGTTCGTTTTATACAGATTATCAACACTGTCGGTTATTTAAAGCCAGGAAATATTTTAGTGTGTTAGAAATGGTGGGGGGATAATAATGATTTTAGTGATACAAGTCTTACTAATTAACCCATAGCTGGGGAGATTGAGTGTATTCATATAATAAGAATTTGATAAACAAACAAGAAATTATAATATTTGATATAAAGTGGGGGATCAAATGTGTAGCAAATCAGCATTTCCCCGATTGATACGTTTTTTTATGGCTTATCAACCCTCTGGAGGTTATTGAAAGACAAAAAATAATTTTATAGTGTAAGATTTTTATTTAGATGATAATCATACTAATTAACCCATAGCTAGTGGAGAAGAGGTGGATTTTTACCTTTCCCAATGCTTTCTGCGCGGAAAAAACAAAAATGACCCAACTGGAAATAGAACCCGGCTCTCCGATTAACAATTTCGAGCCATTATCCATTACACCACCTGCACATCCAATCTTACAGGACCTAGTATTTCCAAGCGGACCCCCTCTGTAAGCTTTGACCAGTATCGACGTTGCTTAACTTCGGTGAATGGTTTTTCAACGTGAGTTGGCCGTCAGTCCAAAATAAAAAGGAGGAGGAGAAGAAAGAAGAGTAAGAAGAGGTTGAGGGAGAGTGAAGCGGTGCACAATAATGAAGAGGAAGTAGAGAAATAGTACGAGGAGGAGGAACAATGAGGAGGAGGGAGAGTAAGGAGGAGAAAGAAGAAGAGAATAAGGAAGAGAAAGAAGAAGAAATTGAAGAGAAGGAGGAGGTGGAAGAGAATGAAGTGGAGGAAGATAAGGAAGAAGAGAGAGAAGAGGAAGAGAATGAGGAGGAGGAGAAAAAAGAAGAGTAAGAAGAGGTTGAGGGAGAGTGAAGCGGTGCACAGTAATGAAGAGGAAGTAGAGAAATAGCACGAGGAGGAGGAACAATGAGGAGGAGGGAGAGTAAGGAGGAGGAAGAAGAAGAAGAGTAAGAAGAGGTTGAGTGAGTGTAAAGCGGATACGCAATAATAATTTATACCACTGTGAATGGCGGTGCATTTTCTTAGACAAAAGTGTTAATCTGATAAGAAAGCATTGTTGTTACAAACTTTGCACAGACTCCTTCTCTTTATTTGTGTATTCGCCTGTAAGATACTGAAGCCGAACCGTAATATATTGTCATGTATTTTATTGGCTCGCATCTAGACAATAAAATACATGACAATACAGAAGTTGGTAATACCTACGGAATATCAAACCAAAAATAAAATTACATAGATTCTTACGCAATTCTTGTTCAATGAGTTGTTTTTGATGAAGAACTTCGATCGAAACCTAATAAAGATCTTGCTTAAGTTATCTCTATAGCTGCGCCAGGGCCAAGTGTGTTTTAGAATTCAAAGGTGTCTTTCTAGACTGATTGGGAACAACGGCTAGAAAACCGCGTCTACTCTACTATTTAACCCACAGCTGGGGAGAAGAATTGGATTCATATCTTTTCCACCTGTGTTTATTTGCGCGTAAGTGAATGCAAAAATCTCGACTGGAATTCAAACTCTATTTCCGAGCTGCTATCCAATGCGCCACCAGAATATGAAATATCATACATGAAATATCATACAAATTCATTTATCAATCATTTTTTTTTTTACAGAAAAGCGTAACATTTCTATTTATCTATTTTCACTCAGGAGTATTTTCCACATCCTCAGAAAAGTTTTATATATGTAACAGGTTATGGGCCTATGCTTCTGGAATTGTACATTCTCATAGACTCACAGAACCCTACATATTTTGCAATGATTACTATTTGATATTCTGAAGCTCTTACTGCGAGTTTATTGAGTTCTACACCTGCGACGAAAATCTAGTTTTTCAGGGTCTCCAATTGATCTGGTTACACATTTTAACTGGACATGAAATGAAAGTTTACAGGCGTATAGACAGTTCCCTAACCAAACAAATAGATCTATTACCTTGGGGTTTCAGATACTCCAGATGAGTGAAGGGTAGTTCTGGAAGAGAATTTACGAGCAAAACATTCTGTTCTATCAGCAGAATTTGGTAACACCTCAAATTGAGTGAAGGGAGTTTGAAGAGAAGACTTACTCTTATTTAACACACTATCGCACAGCCGCCAGTATTCATGGGAGCTAAAATTGTTAGAGGCTATACAAGCGTCATTTTGTCAGCAAACATTCTTTCTTTGCATTTTATGTACTTAAGCAGGTATATAAACGCAAGCAGCTAGATTTGAACAGACTGAGATAGATGGATAGATATGAACAGATCGGGATAGATATGAGCAGACTGAAATAGATAGATAGATAGATAGATAGATAGATAGATAGATAGATAGATAGATATGAACAGGCTGAGATAGATAGATAGATAGATAGATAGATAGATAGATAGATAGATAGATTGGGAGAGAAAGATAACGAACAGACTTAAATAGATAAGAACAGAATAAGATGGACAGATATGAAGAAATGACGGCAGTTAGATACATTATGAACTGACGTAGAGTGATAGATATTAAATATGAAAAAATTGAGATAGGTAGATACATAGAATCAAGATCCGACTCAGATAGATAGACAGATAGACAAAAAAAAAAAACTCAGATAGATAGATAATGAATAGACTGCGATAGATAGATAGATAGATAGATAGATAGATAGATAAAAGTGAGGTAGATTGATATAAATAGACTGAGATAGATTAAAAAACAGACTGAGATAGATAGAGAGAAAAAACTGAGATAGATAGATAGATAGATAGATAGATAGATAGGTAATGAATAGACTTAAATAATGAACAGACTTAGATAATGAATAGACTGAGATTGATAGATAGATAGATAGATAGATAGATAGATAGATAGATATAAACGGATACAGATAGATAGGATCAGACTGTGGTAGATAGATAGATAGATAGATAGATAGATAGATATAAACGGATACAGATAGATAGGATCAGACTGTGGTAGATAGATAGATAGATAGATAGATAGATAGATAGATAGATAGATAGATATAAACGGATACAGATAGATAGGATCAGACTGTGGTAGATAGATAGATAGATAGATAGATAGATAGATAGATAGATAGATAGATATAAACGGATACAGATAGATAGGATCAGACTGTGGTAGATAGATAGATTGATAGATTAAATAATTATAAAAATTGCTCTCACTTGTATACATCCATATGTAGTTATATAAATATTTGCGTATCAATGTATTATCATGTGTGTATTTATACAGACATGTGCACAAACCCGTGTGCCCATAATGAATTTTATACATACGGTATTTATACAAAGAAAGTACCATAATATAAACTTTTTTTTAATCATTTATGATAAATGGAAAAATATCTGATCTTATTTAAAAGCGAAAACTGATGTGAAATTAATTCTGAAATTTATATATTTTTATTTCAAAGGACTGAAAAGTCCCTGAGTAGAAATTGCGTATTCTTAACTTGAAAATAATAATGAAATTATAATTTCAAATTTTCTTGCGACACGAAAGATGGAATAAAAAAACGGATGCATTAAAAAGATTATAAACATTTCAGTCCGATTTTTTTTTGTGGTTATGTTTGTTGCTGTAAGTCGTCGGTACGAGATTTTTATTCGGACAACTACTTTAACTAATGAGTCACGATCCCAATCAAAAGTTCCGTAACCACTGAGGAACGTAGTGATTCCATATGTATTGCAGCTGTGTGTCTTGGGCAAGATAACTTTACGGAGGCCAACCCTCTACAAGCGCCATGAATTAAAAGTCTTCTTTCTCCTACACTGGTTGCCAACCATGAGCCCAGTCTATCTAACTATTTACTCATAGCTGCGGTACGGGGTAGGGGTGTGAATTAATACCTTTTGTAAATGAATGTACGTATGTTTGTATGTTGGTTTGATAAGCGTCATATCAACTCCTTATGGGTCATTTGATGCCGAAATTTAATTTTAATAGGAGCATTAGTAATTTCTTTTGCAAAAATGTATTGCTGGCAATTTTGTTCTTTTCATTTTAGAAAAATGTATTGCTGGTAATTTTCTTACTATGAAAATCCATTGCTGGTATTTTTAGCATAAAAAATAAATTTCTATATGTTGTAACCTAAGGAAGGTTACTGAATAGAATAATCAAACGAAGGTTGGTAATGAACGATAATACTTAGAACAAGAACAACACATATAAGACTCTCCAGCGGCGCGTAGAAGTAGTAGTCAACTGCTAGAATTGAGTCAAGTGAATTCTACAATGAATCTCCAACTGCAGACCAACATACAGTATTTACTACTGTATTTATGTGAATGAGGACATATCCATTATCATCCGTAGGTATGTTACAACACTATACCTTCATAGTGTTTTGAGGCCAGTTTGGGAGTTAACTATTTGTCCATAGCTGGGACCCTAACAGGTCAGAGTGGACCTACGAACATCTAAGAGGTGGTTCCACGCTCCTCAAAACCTCAGAGACCTTGCTGACGGATGTAATTTATCGTCATAACCAGGACCCCCTCCCCTGATCAGAGGCCTTGTTGCTGGATGTAGTTTATCGTCATACCCAGGACCTTCTCCCCCCGAGCAGAGGCTTTGCTGCTGGACGTAGTTTATCGTCATACCCAGGACAGGTAAGTGAATGCAACAATGTCGACTGGAATTCGAACTTCTAATTCCGAGCTGCTATCCATTGCACCACCCGCACATTGACAAGCCAGAATGTTAATCTACCGCCTCGCTCTCGATTGTTCTGCAAATATATAAAACAAGAGTACATCTTTAGAATTCAGGGTGACTTATTTTTACAATTATATTCACTCTGTAGAAAACCAGAAAATCCTTCGAGGTCGAGGGTTACATAGTAAGAGGCGCAGTTCATGCAGATATATGCGGAAGATGACGGTTAGTGACAGTGGGAAGTACTCCCTTGAGAGTCAGTTCCACGATACAGCGCTTGGCGGGAAGAAGCTGCAAGAGTGGAAATTACTTCACACCAATCAGCTACGAGTATTTATGGGAGTCAAAGTCATTCTATCAACAATCTTTGTTTGTGTTTTATGCAGTTAAGTAGGCATACAAACGATTGATAGATCTTTCTATATTTTTGAGATGAGGTATTATGTAAATTATTTACATTATTCGGACTATTGTCCTCATCTTTGTTGCCATATTTATTACAACGTTTCGGCCTTTCAGTATCTGTCTATATTTTTGAGATGAGGTATTATGTACATTATTTACATTATTCGGACTATTGTCCTCATCTTTGTTGGCATATTTATTACAACGTTTCGGCCTTTCAGTATCTGTCTATATTTCTGAGATGAGGCATTATGTACACTATTTACATTGTTCAGACAATTGTCCTCATCTTTGTCGCCATATTTATTACAACGTTTCGGCCTTTCAGTATCTGTCTATATTTCTGAGATGAGGTATTATGTAAACTATTTACATTATTCGGACTATTGTCCTCATCTTTGTTGCCATATTTATTACAAGGTTTCGACCTTTCGGTATCTGTCTATATTTCCGAGATGAGGTATTATGTACACTATTTACATTGTTCGGACTATTGTCCTCATCTTTGTCGCAATATTTATTACAAGGTTTCGACCTTTCGGTATCTGTCTATATTTCTGAGATGAGGTATTATGTAAACTATTTACATTATTCGGACTATTGTCCTCATCTTTGTTGCCATATTTATTACAAGGTTTCGACCTTTCGGTATCTGTCTATATTTCTGAGATGAGGTATTATGTAAACTATTTACATTATTCGGACTATTGTCCTCATCTTTGTTGCCATATTTATTACAAGGTTTCGACCTTTCGGTATCTGTCTATATTTCCGAGATGAGGTATTATGTACACTATTTACATTGTTCGGACTATTGTCCTCATCTTTGTCGCCATATTTATTACAACGTTTCGGCCTTTCAGTATCGGTCTATATTTCTGAGATGAGGTATTATGTAAACTATTTACATTATTCGGACTATTGTCCTCATCTTTGTTGCCATATTTATTACAACGTTTCGGCCTTTCAGTATCTGTCTATATTTCTGAGATGAGGTATTATGTACACTATTTACATTGTTCGGACTATTGTCCTCATCTTTGTCGCCATATTTATTACAACGTTTCGGCCTTTCAGTATCGGTCTATATTTCTGAGATGAGGTATTATGTAAACTATTTACATTATTCGGACTATTGTCCTCATCTTTGTTGCTATATTTATTACAACGTTTCGACCTTTCAGTATCTGTCTATATTTTTGAGATGAGGTATTATGTACACTATTTACATTATTCGGACTATTGTCATCTCCTTTGTCGCTATATTTATTACAACGTTTCGGCCCTTCAGTATCTGTCTAGATTTCTGAGTTGAGGTATTATGTACACTATTTACATTATTCGGACTATTGTCCTCATTCTTGTTGCCATATTTATTACAAGGTTTCGACCTTTCAGTATCTGTCTATATTTCTGTGATGAGGTATTATGTACACTATTTACATTATTCGGACTATTGTCCTCATCTTTGTTGCCATATTTATTACAACGTTTCGGCCTTTCAGTATCTGTCTATATTTCTGAGATGAGGTATTATGTACACTATTTACATTATTCGGACTATTGTCCTCATCTTTGTTGCCATATTTATTACAACGTTTCGGCCTTTCAGTATATCTCTATATTTCCGAGATGAGGTATTATGTACACTATTTACATTGTTCGGACTATTGTCATCACCTTTGTCGCTATATTTATTACAACGTTTCGGCCTTTCAGTATCTGTCGATATTTCTGAGATGAGGTATTATGTACACTATTTACATTATTCGGACTATTGTCCTCATCTTTGTTGCCATATTTATTACAACGTTTCGGCCTTTCAGTATCTGTCTATATTTCTGAGATGAGGTATTAGGTACACTATTTACATTGTTCGGACTATTGTCCTCATCTTTGTTGCTATATTTATTACAACGTTTCGGCCTTTCAGTATCTGTCTATATTTCTGAGATGAGGTATTAGGTACACTATTTACATTGTTCGGACTATTGTCCTCATCTTTGTTGCCATATTTATTACAACGTTTCGGCCTTTCAGTATCTGTCTATATTTCCGAGATGAGGTATTATGTAAACTATTTACATTATTCGGACTATTGTCCTCATCTTTGTTGCCATATTTATTACAACGTTTCGGCCTTTCAGTATCTGTCGATATTTCTGAGATGAGGTATTATGTACGCTATTTACATTATTCGGACTATTGTCCTCATCTTTGTTGCCATATTTATTACAACGTTTCGGCCCTTCAGTATCTATCTATATTTCCGAGATGATGTATTATGTACACTATTTACATTGTTCGGACTATTGTCATCTCCTTTGTCGCTATATTTATTACAACGTTTCGGCCCTTCAGTATCTGTCAATATTTCTGAGTTGAGGTATTATGTACACTATTTACATTATTCGGACTATTGTCCTCATCTTTGTTGCCATATTTATTACAACGTTTCGGCCTTTCAGTATCCTTCTATATTTCTGAGATGAGGTATTATGTACACTATTTACATTGTTCGGACTATCATCCTCATCTTTGTCGCCATATTGTTATAACGTTTCTACCGTTGTACGCTCTGGTCTTCTTCAGATGAACCCTTCCACGTGTCATGTCTAATGGATATCAGTTATCAGTTATCTTCTGTTAATTCCCCTCTCAAACTTCACCGCCTTAACCAGGTATTGAACTCACACTCTTTTGGGTCCTGCCACTGGATCTAACTAACGCCTTTGTCCCCTGTATCATGTGTCCTCATATGGCATAGTGGATAAAGGAACTCGAACAGTCTACCCGAGTGAGCGAAATAAAGGGTTCAGATCGACATTCCAACCACCTAAACAAGGCCGAAGCGTACAACGGCCGAAACATTGTGATAAATATGTCAACAAAGATGAGGACGATAGTCCGAACAGTGTAAATAGTGTAGATAGATAGATATGAACAGACTGAGATATGAAGACTGAGATAGATAGATAGATAGATAGATAGATAGATAGAAAGCAATATAGATAGATATGAACAGACAGTGATAGATTGATATAAACAGATTGACAGACAGATAGGTAGATAGATGTTAACAGACTGCTGCCTAAATACGCACACACGCATATACACACGCACACATATATAGAGAGAGATAGCGAGAGAGAGAGACAAACCGACAGATAGAGTGAGAGAGACAGACAGACAGATAGACAGATAGAGTGAGTGAGACAGAGAGAGATAGAGTGAGTGAGACAGAGAGAGAGAGAGAGAGAGAGAGAGAGAGAGAGAGAGAGAGAGAGAGAGAGAGGGATAAATATGAACAGACTAAGATAGAAATACATAAAGACATAACCAGATTAACATAGATAGACAGACAGATAGGTGGATAGATATATAGATATAAATGCACAGACTGAGATAGATAGATAGATAATGAACAGACTGGGATAGATTGATATAAACAGATTAAGACAGACAGATAGATAGATCTTAACAGACCGCTGACTAAATACGCACACACACATGTACACACACGCACACATAGAGAGAGGGCGAGAGAGAGAGAGAGAGAGAGAGAGAGAGACAGACAGACAGATAGAGTGAGAGAGAGAGAGAGGGGGGGAGATAAATATGAACAGACTAAATAGAAATACATATAGATATAACCAGACTAACATAGATAGATAGATAGATATGAATAGACTGAGATAGATAGATAGATAGATAGATATATTAATAGACTGAAATAGATAGATAGATAGATAGATAGATAGATAGAGATATGAATAGACTGAGATAGATAGATAGATAGATAGATATTAATAGACTGAGATAGATATGAATAGACTGAGACAGATAGATAGATAGATAGATATGAATAGACTGAGATAGATAGATAGATAGATAGATAGATAGATATGAATAGTCTTAGATAGATAGATAGATATAGACTGAGATAGATAGATAGATAGATAGATAGATAGATAGATAGATAGATAGATAGATAGATAGAGATATGAATACACTGAGATAGATAGATAGATATGAGTAGACTGAGATAGATAGATAGATATGAATAGACTTAGATAGATAGATAGATAGATAGATAGATAGATAGATAGATAGATAGATAGATGAAATACAAAAGAAAAGAGGTGGGCTTCATTACAATCCTTTCATATTGACGGAAAATATTCGTGAATATGAAAGGTTTATAATAGCAGACATAATGTTTGTAATTTCTTCAATCAGACGACATGCCTAAAAGAGAATTTGCTGTTTAAGCACACACACATACACACACGCACACACACACACACACACACACACACACACACACAAATATATATACAACCTCTTTTCCTACATGCAAAACGTCGCAACCTATCCTGCTCCATTGTTATTTTCATGGAAAGTGCTCAGACGAACTACAGTTCTTAGTTCCACCATTACTAACCTTCATGGCTAAGACCTGCCATGACAGGAACATTGTAGTGAAACACCCTTATTCCCTTTGTATTTCATCTATCTATCTATCTATCTATCTATCTATCTATCTATCTATCTATCTATCTTTTTGTTTCTAACGTGATTATCCTGTTTCTTAATGCTTTGCATAACTTTTTGAAGGAATCTTTCACTATCCTAATGAGCCTTTGGATTTTGGTGTCGCACTTTCTGTCTTCTGTTAAAACACTTCCAAGATATTTAAACATTATGTACTTGCTTGACGGGCTCTTCTTTTTGCTGATAACCATGCATTCTATCTTCTTAAAATTGATGTTTAGTCCTTTCTTCATGCTTTCCTTCACTACCTTCTGTTGTAATATGCAATACACGCACCTTCCCTATATGCACAGATAATGTGGATTCATTAACTCACAATTTTTGAGTGGCACCTAGGTCTTGCATTGAGCAAACATAGTATAATGTACCAATGTTTATGGGACAGAGGTAGTCTATTATTATTTATATAAGCTTACTTCTGTCCCATGATAATTGTTCCATTTGCCCATATATTTCATACAGTAAATGTATCAATTATTATGGGACAGGAATAGTCTATTATTATTACTTCTGTCCCATAATTTCATACATTAAATGTACCAATCATTATGTAATCTATTATTCTTTATATAATACTACTTCTGTCCCATAATAATTGTTACATTTTCCTATACATTTCATACACTATATGTACCAAACATTATGGGACAGAAGTAGTCTATTATTATTATGAGATTTCCATTTCAAGATCCTTGTATTTTGAAAGATTTTTGAAGATTTCAAAGATACATTACGATCTGAAGGGACTGCCATGTCAATAAGAAAACCCATTCTGTTTTGTGGTCTTTTATCACGATATCTGGCCGATTAGCATTGATTGTTGTTTGTGTGTATTTTAAAGTCCCATGAAATTATTTCATGCCCTATCTTTGTAAGCGGGTCTGGGTGATATTCATAGCAGTTTCTTACGGTTTCCTTCCCGTAAAAGTTACATATTTTCCAGTACATATATTGGCCCACTCTGTCATGCCGGATTTTATATTCAGTGGGTGCCAACACTAAAGAACCTGATACAAGATGGTCAACTGTTTCTGGTTAACACAATTTTTCAGTCTATATGCTTGGTAATTTCTAGTTAGCAAGCATTGGTCCTGTGCAGCAAGAATAAAACCTTAGGTTTCAGCTTTTAATCCTGCATTACATAACCACTGATGTGTAGGGGGTTTGTCTACATCAAATTGGTACGGGCAGAGTATTGATCATGAAGAGGCTTATCTTGCCATCCTTTCTGCATTTGGTCCATTGTATTTGCTTTTGCTTTCATTATTAGCTTCTTTACCGCTGCTGTTGGCGTATTATGGTCTACTTACACTTCTTCCATTACTTGAAATTCCCTTTTGAATTTGTTCGCTTCCTTTATTACTGGATAAAGTTTCTTATTTTTTTCATGTTCTTTGACACAAACCATAATCCAGTCTTGTATAGTTCCCAGGTATCTTCGAATGCCAATTGTTGTCGTTTTGTAAGACAGTTCTAGTCGAACTAATCCTCTACCTCCTTCAGAGCTGGTCACATACAGACAAGCATCGGCCTTACGATGATGCATGCAGCGGCAAGTGAGAAGCTTTCTGGTTTTGACACCCATTCGCTTAATGTAAGATGGTCCAATTAAGAATGTTGAAGTTAATCTGTCACAGAGACAGCCAAAGTGTTTATTATTATTATTATTATTATTATTATTATTATTATTATATTTTTTCATTCCTTTTCTCATCTTATTCGGCTTTCCAATTTTCTCTTGTCTTCTCCTTTTTACACTCTTTTCTTCATTTTCACGCCTTTCACGAGTTTCTTCCTGTTTATTTTTTATTATTTTCCTTATTATTTTTTCTATTTCTTCCTATTTTTCTTCTTATTTTCTATTTTGATATCATCTTGCCAAAGTGTAATTTTGAGTACCTAATTACCAAGTTACCTCAGGGGTCTATGAGTAAAAAAGTGTGACTATAGGGGAGTTATCTATTCATATATATATATATATATATATATATATATATATATATATATATATATATATATATATATATTATGCTTATAATACCCAGAAATCCACACACAGATGTCATCAAGGACACATGGCACAGTGGAGAGGAAAGGCGTTAGTGACAGGACCCAAAGAGTGTGAGTTCAATACCTGGTCAAACAGTGGAGAACTTGGAGAGGTGAATTAACAGGAGATAACTGATATCCATTAGACATGGCACGTGGAACTAGAACAGTCTACCCCAGTGAGCGTAATAAAGGGTTCAGTTCGATATTCCAGTCGGCCGAAATGTTGTGATAAATATGGCAACAAAGATGAGGACGATAGTCCGAACAATGTAAATAGTGTACATTATACCTCATCTCAGAAATATAGATAGATACAAGGAGAGGAATTAAACAAATATATTAACAGAAACAGTAATACAAAACATATACAAACAAGCAAGAATGTTCGGTCTGACTGTCAGAGCTGACTGCTGGAAACTTCCCTCTTCTATTTATAGCTGGGAGAGTCCATTCGTGCGTGGGTAAATTACCATGATAGATAGATAGATAGATAGATAGATAGATAGATAGATAGATAGATAGTGTTGTGGCCTTGTTAGGGCCAGAAATAAAAACACAAAGAGAGGGATTGAGTTAAACAAATATATTAACAGAAACAGTACTACAAACGAGAGAGTTATAGCAAGAATGTTCGGTCTGACTGTCAGAGCTGAATGCTGGAAAGTTCCCTCTCCAAAAGGCAGTACCTGCTCCTATTTATAGCTGGGAAAGTCCATGCATGTGTTGGTAAATTACCATAACAACATTTGGGACGTTTTGTTTATGTGGAGACGGTTTTGCGAATGGTATGTGCAGTTCCGTACAAAGTCATCTTTTGAAGTTCTGAGATGTTGATGTGTCCAGGAATTTTACTCACGTGTTTTGTCTGTACCCTTCTTTATCGTACCCGACTCCCCAATCACAACAGGGATAATTGTAGTTTAAAGTTTTCACATTTTTATTTCTTCGATTTGAAGATGTTTGTAATTTGACTGTTTTAGAAATTCTCTTTAAAAATTATTGGAATCATGTCGACAATTCATATCAATTAGTTGGTTGGTTTCTTTAATATTTTTTATTTTATTTCCTTTGAATTCTGGTGACCTAAGGCCAAAAATGGCATCATGATATTTTCCATTGAGCAATTAAAAAAATATTTTACATCGATAAAGCCCTTCGTAAGATGTAGGCTGTACTCGTGAGAACAATTTTTGTATTTCTTTAAGGCGTGGGTTTCCAGAAATTCCTTCAATGAGTTTTCTAATCATTTGGAGAGATCCAGCTACAACCGACATAGATAAAGCCCATTGTAAGATGTAGGCTGTACTCGTGAGAACAATTTTTGTATTTCTTTAAGGCATGGGTTTCCAGAAATTCCTTCAATGAGTTTTCTAATCATTTGGAGAGATCCAGCTACAACCGACATAGATAAAGCCCATTGTAAGATGTAGGCTGTACTCGTGAGAACAATTTTTGTATTTCTTTAAGGCATGGGTTTCCAGAAATTCCTTCAATGAGTTTTCTAATCATTCGGAGAGATCCACTTACAACCGCAATTATTGATGTCCTCATGTCCTTGATTTGTCATGTGCATCAAAGATATATTACAGTCTTCAGGGACTGCCATATCAATAAGAAGACACATTTTATTTTTGTGTTCTCTCTCATCACAATATATGGGTGATTACCTTTGATTGTTCTGTCTGTGTGTATTGTAAAGTCCCGAAAAATCGTTACAGCACCTAATCTTCATAACTGGGTCAGTTTTCAATTTCCTGCAGTTTCTTTTCTGTAAAAGTTGCCCATCCTGGGTATGACGATAGACTACATCCGGCAGCAAGGCCTCCGATTAGGAGGTTTTGAGGAGCGTGGAACCACCTCTTACTTGTTGGTGTTCCTAGGTTCACTTTGATCCGGGGTAGTACCACTAGTTAGTGTCCCAGCTATGGGCAAATAGTTAACATCAAAACTTGTGTAAAAATAGGTTTTGATACCAGAAATCCATTGTAATAAAAAAGAAATTATTCCTAGCAATAATTTTTAAAGGAAAAATTATTATCAGCAATACTTAAAGTACTTGTTATGAGATAAAACAATATCGATGAAAGTACAGTTAGCGTTTTTTGCTAAAATGTGAACTTGCAGCCTGGAATTTTTCATTTATCTTCTTTAAAAATATGATTAATGAAAAATGGTTCAAATATATATGTATACATACGCACTTTTTTTAACCAAACTATCGCTATGAAGTTATTTCAAAATTTTTCTTGACATTAAATGACCCACTGAGGTTTTGATATGCCGTAAAACAAAACAACCAACCAACCAAAAATAGGAGTAATTGAAAAATGATTCATATATATATATATATATATATAAACATGCACCTTTTTTACCAAACTATCCCTATGAATCTATTTCAAAATTTTGTTGGCACTGAGGTTTTGATATGCCAAAAAACAAAACAACCAACTAACCAAAAATAGGAGTAATTGAAAATGATTCAAATATATATATATATATATATATATATATATATATATATATATATATATATATATATATATATACCTTTTACCAAACTATCGCTATGAATCTATTTCAAAAATTTTGTTGGCGTTAAATGACCCACTGAGGTTTTGATATGCCATAAAACAAAATAAACCAACCAACCAACCAAAAATCCGTAAAACTTGCAGATTTTTCAATGCAGTTATTGGCCCACTCTGTCATGCCGGGTTCTATATTCAGTGGGTGACAATATCGTATTATTATTATTATTATTATTATTGTATTTCCTGGAGTGTACTTATTTCTTTCCGGTCCCAGCCAGAGACCTAACTTCAGAAATGGCATCATGACATTTTCCATTGAGCAATTAAAAAAAATCACACATATTTTACATAGATAAAGCCCTTCGTAAGGTTTGTGCTGTCCTCGTGAGTTCAATTTTTTAGCATTTCTTTAAGGCATGGGCTACCACGGAATCCCTTCAATGAGTCTATCTGAGCCTTTTCCAATCAATACGAGGGCTCAAACTCTAACTGGGATTGTTGATGTTCTCATGTGCTACATTTTGGAGATTTCGATTTCAAGGCCCTTGTATTACTTATTATTATTATTATTATTATTATTATTATTATTATTTCATTTGATTTGTATTTTAAACTCATTTTCGCCCGAATCCCAATCAAACAACCATTTTCCCTGAAAAATAGGTGATCTGTGCTTGTAAGACCCTTTTTGTGCATTTCCTTAAGACATCGGTTGACAGAGATCCCTTTATTTTTCTGCAATTTATTTAAAAAAAATCTTATTTCTTCTTGCAATAAAAAAATAAAAATCTTTGAATCCTTCAAAAATATGCTTTGCATAAAATAACTTCGTATCTATGTATTGTCCTATAATATTTGTAACATTTATTGCACCAACAATAGATTTTATGATCTACAAAATATATATCTAAAAAAAACATACCTTTACTCTGAAAGCATAAAATTACGTACAAAATATTTATATTTCGGCATTGAACAATCCATGGAGTTTGATATGCTGCCAAACAATATCAACCAATCAAACAACTAAAGAACACTTTCATGATATTAATCCAAATAATATCCTAAAATTTCTTAAATCAAACTGTATTCTAAAATATAACTTCAACAAAACTACAACATAAAACAAATATATCACTGCCTCTAAGAGTTACGAACAGACAAACATGTACATGTACAAAAGCTGAGTATCATTTACCATGTATTCAATTGTGAAAGCAGAATAACATATCATGTTTTTATTACTTCAAAGGTTTAAGTCCCACATAAGCACAAATAGAAATTCCATGCAAGAAGAATTACATTTTATTTACAAAAGCAAAATGGAGAAAATATAAATCCTGACTAATGACTACACAGCTGCTGGTGTCTATCTATAAATTTGTTATGTCGACTCCCGATTGGGAGATTCGAGATGTTGAAGAACGTGCAACCACCTCTTAATTGCTGTCTTTATATTAAAATTACATTAAAATACATATTATGATCCGCAAATTATATATCTAAAAAACACATTTACTTTGAAAGTATAAAATTATGTACAAAATATTTAGATTTCGACATTAAATAACACCTAGAGGTTGATATGCCGCTAAGAAAAATCAACTAATCAACCAATTATGACTGTGTTCGTTTTAGACGACATTAAAAAAGGGGAAGAATAATTAAGAAGGTCTTTTTCTTCTTCTTCTTCTTCTTCTTCTTCTTCTTCTTCTTTCGTATGATTTATATTGTATACACATTTTTTCCTGGGCCCCAACCAGAAACCTTTCACTTTCTGCGTTATCCACTGTTTCTTTCATTCCTTGTTTTTTTATTTCACTCTTTTTCTCTTACCCACTTCTCTTTCTTTCTTTCTTTCTTCCTTTCTTTCTTTCTTTCTTTCTTTCTTTCTTTCTTACGCACTCTTTGTTTGTTTCTTACACACTTTTCTTTCTTTCTTTCTTTCTTTCTTTCTTTCGTTCTTTCTTTCTTTCTTTCTTTCTTTCTTTCTTTCTTTCTTAAACACACTTTCTTTCTTTCTTTCTTTCTTTCTTTCTTTCTACTCCCAAATGCTGAATTCGATTCACTGGGTGCTCCATAATCATGTTCTTGTGTCAAACTAAATTAAGCTTACTAAATAATATTCTAATGCTTTCTTGTAATTTAAGGGGGCAACTTAGCTGACTATTACAAATGTGTAGTAAGTTTAATTCTCATTAGGTGCTCCATATTTACTGCCTTGTGCCAAACTAAACTGGGCTTAATAAATAACAACATTTTGATGATTTAATATCGGCCAGGAGTAAGTTGTAGCGAACTGACAATTTTTACTGTCCAACATTGAGTCAAACCCTCACTGGGTGCTTCATAGTTAACATTCTATTTACGTCAATATTTTGTCAGTTGCACTCAGTCAGTGTGGGTGTGAAGCGGCCTGGTCGATCCCCGGTCAGAAAACTCGGACCCTATATTCTCCTGGGATAAGACTCTCCAAAACATCTCTGAGTGTTGTATTTTTTTTTTTTTTATCCATCTGTCAAACATTATTGTTCTCACGCTCGCAATAACAAAAACAGGTTTGAGGTTACGTACTTCTGTATTCGGTGGTCGGTAGTAACCCCGTGACAAAACTTTCACCTGACATCTTTTTCAAAATTTGACGTGAAATGAGCGCATCGTCTATTCACTTATAACACAAAAGAAGCAGCATCAAAGCTGTATCAATAATATATATAATTCCGAGCATGTGAAAACTGTAAGTACCTGCAGAACAGGGCTGATGATGGTTGATAGATGTGGTAACTACATAACAACACTAGTACCGACCTTACTAAATACTCTACGGTCACACCTAATTTGGATAAAGACAAAGGTTTGGCAGGTTAAGTGATGTTCCGTCTCGCTCGTTTTAATGTCGTGTGTTCTGCGTTGTTATAAAGTATTCACTTTTCATTGTCTGGATCTATTTTCTCCAACGTCAAGTACTTTCATTACGTTTATGAAGCGAATCAGAAATACAATCCACTACGGTTCTTTTTGCTTGTGTGGATGATACACACTAAAGCGACTAACATAGCCAAGCGAGTGAAGAAGCTTTTCATTACTTCTTTTTGGTATTCTGAGCATATAGCTTATCTTCACCGTCGTACAATTCTTGCTATTCTTAAATAATATCTTGATTTGCACGCTATCAATCTCAATTTGTCTACACAATTGTGGAGCATCGTTTGGCGAAAAATCTTCCACATGAAATATTGCAAATCACTAATGACACATTTGATTATTTACATTCCCTTTTCAATAAAATATGGAAATCTATTGATACAGCTTTAGTGCTCTTTCTTTTGTGTTATAAGGGAATAGACAATGCGCTCATTTCACGCCAAATTTTGGAAAAGATGTCACATTTGTCACAGGGTTACTACCGACCACCGAATGCAGAAGTACGTAACCTCAAACATATTTTTGGTAGAGGCGTGAATCGCATTTTAATTTTTCTTAACTCCTTGCCCCACCCCCCACCAAAGTAATTTTTCGAAAATATTGCACATTTTCTTCGATCTTAAATTTTACAATCAATAAGAAAAACAACAATATTTTGACAATTTAAATTAAATGCACGCTAGTCCATTACGAGAAAGAGCGATCGTTTTGAATATCGGTTATTAAAACTAAACTCTCCTTATGCCATCTAACAAAAAACGATAATAAACATTTGGGTAATCCATACAAAAAACTAGACTAAATCCATCGGATTAAAACTGAACGATTAACAGAGTATATATTAATGCATATAATCGATCCTAACCTGTCATCTCGACTTCAGTCACTTTCTCACCAACGTGATATGGATTCCTTCTATCATTTCTAAAATTATTTTCTGCTCCGATGAACGTTTTTTTTCTGGTGCCCTGAACAGATGTATTTAAATGTGCTACTAGATAGGTATTTAGGTCCCATCCTTTTACTGTTGAAATAGCTAAATGCAACCACTACTTCCACTCGAACAGTTTCTTTTCTCGCACTTCCCGGATGTGAAACTCTCTTCCGTTTACTTGCTTCCCAGATAACTACAATCTTCAAAAATTTAAATGCAACGTCAATCGCCATCTACTATCTTCTAGAATTCCATTCTTTTTTGTCCTTTCCTCAATCCTCCCTATACTCAGTCTTTTCTTTCAGTTTCATACCTTATAATCCCCTGCGTACTTATGGCATTCCCGCCTGCTTGGAAGAAATTATTTAAATAATATATATATATATATATATATATATATATATATATATATATATATATATATATATATGTAAATAAATATATGGATATAGATCCGACAGTATGAAGAAAAATATACTGAAAAAAAAAAAAAAAAAAAATCCTAATATGCGATTATGCTGTTTTAATGTTTAATGTCAACGTCGGACGTTTCGGTCTAATAGACCATCTTCAGGACATATTCATAAAACATAATTAACATAGACCATATACAATTCAACATGAAAAAGACGATTGACATAAAAGCAATACCAATCCAAACAGATAACTGAAACCTTTTATAAGATCAGCGTTCCGTTTAAATATGATCACATCGTCGTCACGTGGGTGATGTTGTGAAAACGTATTCCTAAAATTTGTATATATATATATATATATATATATATATCTGGCCACTCGAAATTCGAGGATACCCGTCTATTAGGGTGGCTAGCCAATCTCTATTGTAGACGCTCGTTCAACACCCACAGAGCTTACTTGTGGCTTATACTGTAATTATGCTGAGCAGACCTTAGTTACAGTTTCTGGGAAAGAGCGTGTTATCTAGCGTAATCAGTAATTTGATCAAGGCCAGCATGCTCAAGCCCTCGGCCACGATGACTTGTGGCTTCGTGCTAGCACAGTTGTCGACACCCACAAGAGCTCTGTTTACCCAACTTCACTCACAAGGCTTGGGTCAACTCGCGGTATGGTTTTTCAGGCACTTTCCAAAGTTACCCATCCAGTTCGATACCATCAGGAAGTCACATGCTCGACAAATCGACCATGGTGAGATTTGAACTCGGGTCTCATGCCACGTGACCATCTGGATTAAGGTGACCCCAGCAAATACTCCTAAGTTTTCCACTGCACCACGTCGATTAAATAAAGGGTTCAGTTCGGAAATCCCTGTAGGTTAGCCAGATCTGAGGAAGGCCGGAGAGTTTAACGACCGAAATTTTGTGATCACAACAACAAAGATGAGGATAACAGTCTAAATATAAATAATGTAAATAATGATAACTCCTCATCCCAGAAATTCACAAAGAAATGTAAGGAGTGTAAATGTCAACTATTCGAACGAACTATTCGTTATGGTACCTAGAGTTTATGAATTTAAACGCATTACTTGGTTGGCGGTAAGGTCTCGTCAATTTGCAGTTGAAATGGCAAGATGCAACTGTAATTTCTATGCTAAAAGTTTCTTCTCTCGCACTTCTCGCTTGTGGAACTCTCTTCCGGTTCCATGCTTTCCAGTAAACTTTGATCTTTAAAAATTTAAATGCAATGTCAATGGCTATCTACTGTCCTCCTGATGATTCTTTTCTCTTCCCGCTCATTATTAATGTTTCTGTTCCTAATTCTTCTTGTGTAGCTGTAAGTTCTATGCTAAAAATTCCCAGTTCTTTATCTACTGTCTTCTTGATTCCTCTTCTATTGTTCTCACTCCTTAATAAATGTTTCTCTTTTTTCTTATTCTTTTACGCTCTGTGACCCCCTTATGTCATAGTGGCTTTATTTCCTTCTATGGGGTGATATGATTAAAATAAAAACAACAAAAGACGTATTTGCCGTGTCCCTTGGAATCGTTGGCCATCATGTCTCTCCATCATTTCCTGTTCTTTATCTACTGTCTTCTTGATTCCTCTTCTAAACCCTTGTGTCTTAGCGTCCTGGGTATGATGATAAACTACACCCGCTTCCTGGGTATGACGATAAACTACATCCAACAGCAAGGCATCTGATCGAGAGGTTTTGAGGATTTCTTACAAAGAATATATATTCTATTCATATTGAGGTTGATATGCCGTAAAACAAAATAAATTAAAACCAAACCGTGTGTCTTAGTGGCTTTACCATCTTACATGGTAACAAAAGAAAATCAAATAGTTATGAATAGATCGATAAACTGACTTTAATAGATGTATTGATGAATGATTGTTTATTGACAATAAGCGTGAAAAAATAGAAATATCTTCTTAGATTAGACAGATTGACATATCCCGGAGAAAAATAACAGTTATCCGAAATAAATAATTATAAAAAAAAAAACAAAAAAAAAAAACAAAAAAAAAATGGCCTAAAATAATATGGATGTTCTCTCTTAAATATTGGCGTCGAAATGTACTGCCGATCATCGAATATGCGTTCGTTCGTTTATGATTGAAATTACGTATACGGGTGCATGTGTAAGGAGAATAATAGTGGCAAATACTGAGCATACCGTATTAAAATATTCTATTCTCATTTCTTTCGGAAAATCACAAGTATTATGCAGATATTCCTCGTTGATATTCCAGTGTGAGATGATGCTCGTCTGCGTGTCTTTACGACACTGACACTGGCAACGACGATCCGGCTATTGATAAGCGGGGTATGAATCCTTTCTATTTGACGCGTACATGTCCCTTAGACAGAAATGGTACACAAGAGATTTCGTTGTAAATTGACTTTGTAGTGAAATCCTGATTGTTATCGAGATAACATGACGCTCCATTTGAGACAGATAAACGGTATTTTCACGCGGTGTTATTCATTAGACGATCGTCATGTCCTATCCAACACCTTCCTTTTCGTCTTTCTGCTTTTTCTTCCGATGTTTTTGGGCGAATGGGGTTAGAATGAACAGAAGAAGAAGAAGAAGAAGAAGAAGAAGAAGAAGAAGAAGAAGAAGAAGAATGAAATCAGAATGTGGTGGAAGAGAAGAAAGAGAAGCTCCCCCTATCCCCACCAGAAGAAGCCATAGAAAGGCGGGGTTGTGGGAAAGATGGAGGATTTGGGTAATGGAGGATAAAAGGTCATGGCGGGAGCTAGGGGTAAAAGGAAAGATCATAATGAAAGCTTGAAAATAAGGACATAAAAATAATGGGAGATAGATAGAAAGATTAAATAAGGGGTGAGAAAAGGAAAGAATGAAAGGGTGAGGAATAAGAGGAGAGGAAAGAAGAGAAAGAAAGAGAGTGGCAGGTATAAAGAGAGAAAAAAAAAAGGATAGACAGAAAGGGTAAGGAAGAAGGGGGAGCCTAGAAAAAGGGGTAAGGAATAAGGGGAGAGGAAAGAAAGAAAAGAGAGTGAAAGGAATAAAGGGAGAGGAAAGAAAGGACAGAAAGAAAGAGTAAGAAAGGAGAAGGAGGAAAGAAAGAGGAATAAAAAAATAAGGGAATGGGGAAGAAAGGAAAGAAACGGAGGGTACGGAATAAAGGGGAAAGAAAAGAAAAGAAAAGAAAAGAAAAGAAAGAGTGATTAAGGAATAAAGGGCGTGGAAAGAAAGAGTGGGTTAAGAAGAATGGGTGAGTAAATGAACGAAAGAAAGAGTACGGGAGAATGAGTGAGAAAGGAATAGAACTATAGAGAGGGTAGAAAGAAATGATGAAGAAAGGAAGGAAAGAAAGAAAAGGTAAGGAAGAAATAGAGAGAAGAGAAAAGAAATAAAGAGTGGGTAAAGAAAAATGAGCGAGAACAGAAGGGAAGAAAGAGAGGGTAAGGAAGAAGTAGTGAGGAAAGAAACAAAAGAAAGAGTGCGAGAGAATGAGTGAGAAAAGTATTGACGTATAGAGAGGGAAGGAAGAAGGGGTGAAGAAAAGGAGGAAGGAAAGAGTGGGTAAATATAAATAGAAGGAATATAGACATGATAAAAATGAATGAGCGAGGAAAAGAAAGAAAGAAAGAAAAAGAAAGAAAGAAAGAAAAAGTAAGAAAGAGAAGGTATGGAAAGGAACGTACGAGAAAATGAGTGAGAAAAAATGGAAATATAGAGAGGTGATGAAGAAAGAAAGAGTGGGTAAGAGGTGAGAAAAGGAGAGAAAGAGATAAGACTCAATAAGGAAAAGGAGGGAAAGAGAGAGAATGCAGGGAAGAAAAAGAGAGAAAAAGGAAATATAGAGAGGGTAAGAAAGAATGGGCGAATAAAGAAAAGAAAAAGGAGTAAGGAAGAAAGGGCGAAGAAACGAACGCAAGAAAGAGAGCGGAAGAATGAGTGAGAATGATGAAAATATAGAGAGAAAAGAGAGAAAGATGAGGAATGGAAGGAAAGACAGAGGGAGTAAGAAGTAAATATAGAGTGGGTAAGGGAGAAGAGGTAAGAAAAAGATGTAAGGAAAGAAAAGTTAAGGAAGAATTGATGGTATAAAGAAGAAAAAAGAGTGGGTAAGGAAGAAAAGGAAAGAAATATGGAAAGAGTTAGGAAGAAGCGGGTAAAGGAGAATGTGTAAGAAAAAGGAGGAAAAAAAGAGTTGGTAAAGTAGAAATAGTGAGAAAATGGGAGGAAATGGTGGGTGGGGTATTGTGGCATTGAGGGTGATGTTCAGAGTGGGTGCTCGAAGTAACGAGAAAGAAATGAATGACAAGAGAGAGGGAAAGAGTGAGTGAGTGAGTGAGTGATATATATATATATATATATATAAAAGAGAGAGAGAGAGAGAGAAAGAAGAAGAATTAATGTTCAATCGACAAGAAACGATCGGAAATAGAAGAGAGAGAGAGAGAGAGAAAGAGAGAGAGAGAGAGAGAGAGGGAGAGAGAGAGACCTGAGCAAAAAGAAGAGGACGTTGAAAATAAAGCGATAGAACCAAGAGAAATTTTTAAAAAAGAAAGAAAAATAATAGAAAATAAAAAAGAAGAGATGAAAGAGAGAGAGAGAGAGAGATAGATAGAGAGAGAGAGAGAGAAAGAAAGAGAGAGATAAAGAAAGAAAGAAAGAAAGAGAGAGATAAAGAAAGAAAGAAAGAAAGAAAGAAAGAAAGAGAAAGACAGAGAAAGTAAAGAGTAAATTGAAACAAGAGAGACGTGAAAAGAGAATTACAAGGATAGAAACAATAGCAGATGAAAAAAGTTTGTGTGTGTGTGTTTGTGTGTGTGTGAGAGAGAGAGAGAGAGAGAGAGAGAGTGAGAGATTACGGAGAGAAAATTGTGATAACACATAAAGAAATAATTAGAGAGATAGAAACGACTGGAGAGATAAAGAGAGAGAGAAAGGTAGAGAGAAAGATATATATATATAGCATACACATAAGAATTTTAGAACCTAATAGAATTCTTTTCATTTTCTTTTTCATTTCAAAATAATCACAAACTTTTAGGAATACGTTATGAAAGCGTCGCCCATGTGACGACGGCGTGACCATGTTAGACGGAAGGCTGATCATTTTAAAAATTTTCAGTTATCTGTTCTGAATAAGACTTGTGTTTTTATGTCCATCGTATTTGTCATATTGAACTGAATTGTATTTTGATGAATATTGTCTTGAAAAAGGTTTAATAAACCGAAACGTCAGACGTCGACATTTCTTTCATTTTAACTACATTTAAGGATTTTTGTTTGTTTTTGCAAAATTTCTTCATTCTGTCGGATTTATATCCATTTACACTTGCTTATATATATATATATATATATATATATATATATATAGAGAGAGAGAGAGAGAGAGAGAGAGTGAGAGTGAGTGTGTGCATGAAGGAGAGAAAAATGAGATAACACAAGACAAACATGAAGAGAGAATTAGAGTGACAGAGACAACGGGGGAAAGAAACACAAAAGCAGAGAGAGAGAGAGTACAAATAACATGAAGAGAGATTGAGAGAGATAGACAAGGTGGCAGAAAGAGAGTGGGTGAGAGTATCATAGAGATGGGAAAGTAGATAGTGCGGAAGACAGAGAGAGAGAGAGACATAAAGTGAGAATGAGAGAGACAGAGACAATGAAACAGAGAGTGAGATATATAGAGGGAGAAAGGGAACAAGTGAAAAGAGATAACATCTAAGAGAGAGTGAAGAAGAGCAATAAAGAGGAAGACAGTAGGAAGGAGAGAAAGACGAGAGAACGTGCGAGAGACGGAAAGAGACACGAAGAGAGAATGAGAGAGATAATGAGAACGGTCGAGGGAGAGAAGAGGAAAGAAAGAAGTAGAGTGTGTAGAGAGAGAGTGAGAGAGAAGAGTATGGGAGATCAATAATGATAGAACGAGAGAGGCAAAAGGAGTGAGCGAGTGTGAGAGATCGAAAGAGGGATCGATAGACGAGTAAAATAGGCTATGATTGGAGAAGAAGAAAAATAGGCTATGATCGTAGAGAAAGAAAAAAAAAGGCTATGATCGGGGAGAAAGAAAGATAGGCTATGATTGGATAGGAAGAAAAAAGGCTATGATTGGAGAGAAAGAAAAAAAGGCTATGATCGGAGAGAAAGAAAGATAGGCTATGATTGGATAGGAAGAAAAAAAGGCTATGATTGGAGAGAAAAAAAAAAGGCTATGATCGGAGAGAAAAGAAAGATGAGCTATGATTGGATAGGAAGAAAAATAGGCTATGATCGGAGAGAAAGAAAAAAAAAGGCTATGATCGGAGAGAAAGAAAGATAGGCTATGATTGGATAGGAAGAAAAAATAGGCTATGATCGGAGAGAAAGAAAAAAAAAAATATGATCGGGGAGAAAGAAAGATAGGCTATGATTGGATAGGAAGAAAAAAAGGCTATGATTGGAGAGAAAGAAAAAAAGGCTATGATCGGAGAGAAAGAAAGATAGGCTATGATTGGATAGGAAGAAAAATAGGCTATGATCGGAGAGAAAGAAAAAAAAGGCTATGATCGGGGAGAAAGAAAGATAGGCTATGATTGGATAGGAAGAAAAATAGGCTATGATCGGAGAGAAAGAAAAAAAAGGCTATGATCGGGGAGAAAGAAAGATATGCTATGATTGGATAGGAAGAAAAAAAGGCTATGATTGGAGAGAAAGAAAAAAAGGCTATGATCGGAGAGAAAGAAAGATAGGCTATGATTGGATAGGAAGAAAAAAAGGCTATGATCGTAGAGAAAGAAAAAAAAGGCTATGATCGGAGAGAAAGAAAGATAGGCTATGACTGGATAGGAAGAAAAAAAGGCTATGATTGGAGAGAAAGAAAAAAAAGCTATGATCGGAGAGAAAGAAAGATAGGCTATGATTGGAGAGAAAGGAATAAGGCTATGATCGGAGAGGAAGAAAAAAAAGGCTATAATCAAAGAGGAAGAAAAAAAAAAGAAAAAAGATGAAAGATTAATATTCAAAGGATGTGTAATTAAAAATGAACAGGGTTGAAATAATTGAAAAGACCTACAAGAGAATAAAAAAAGAAAAGATGGAAGCCAAAACTGACAGCTGAAAATGAAAGGCTGTTGAAAGTGAGACGAAAAGAAACGAATAAAGACGAAAGAAAAGGTTGGTATCTATAAAATAAAAAAGAGAGTACTTAAAAGAATGAACATTTAAGAGGACATGCGAACAAAGTGAGAAAAAAAAAAACACGATAGAAATATGCAGTTTTGGGAGCAAGCAGGGGTTACAGTTAGTGAAGATGTCTTAGGTCGGTCTAGGAGGAGGATTCCTATTCAGAGGTGAAGAAAAGGTAATGGAAAGGCATCCACAACGACGGTAGCGAATAAAGTCATCGTTATCAACCCTTACCAGCCGTCCCAGCACAACGTTTCATTCAATAAATCCATGTCGAGCGCGCCCAGCGTCTTTGTCTGCTTCAGCCATGTTTGTTAAGGCTTGGTTTTTACATTCTCACCGGTAAATTCAATGGCCATCGCGGATTGCAGTATAAAAAAGACAAGGATATTTCAAAGAGCAATAAGATGGGAAGGTGACACCAATGTCGATATATATATATATATATATATGTAAAGAATTACTTAGATAATATTGATTTCAACAATCTGTTATTCCTGAAGATTCGCTGTAGCCAAACATTTAGCAAATTTAAATAAGGAATAACTATTAAAGATTTTTTTTAAATAGCATATGCTTTTATGATGTAGGCATTCATGCCCATCGATAATTTTGTCTATCTACTAAAAATCTTATGTTTCGTTGTTCTAATTATCTTCTGATCATTTTCAACCCCTCTTTATCTCTGCTTAGAGAGGTGTAAGACAAGGATGTGCCATAACAGATTTATTCAACCTATATAGCGAGGTAATTCTGAGAGATTTAGAAGTCCTACCAGGATTGATTGTTAGCGGCTACAATCTTAATATAAGATATGCAGAAGATTCAGTAGTGGTAGTAGACACGAAAAGGAAACTACAACTCCCCCCGCTCTACAGAATGACCAATAGAAACGAGGAGAACAGATACTACACTTTGATCCCATACTGATGGCCAGGGAGGAAAAAAGTGTTTAACTGGCTGCTTGGAATGTTTCCTTATAAAGAAAAGGCTGATATTACCATTAGAGATGAGTAGAACAGATACTACATTTTGATCCTATCCTGATGACCAGAGAGGAAAGAAAAGCTTAACTATAGTAGAACTGGCTGCTTGGAATGTTTCCTTATAAAGAAAAAGCTGATATTTCGATTAGAGATGAGGAGAACAGATACTACACTTTGATCCCCTCCTGATAGTCAGGGAGGTAAGAAAAGCTTAACTAGAGTAGAACTGGCTGCTTGGGATGTTTCCTTATAAAGAAAAGGCTGATATTTCCATTAGAGATGAGGAGAACAGATACTATACTTTGATCCCATCCTGATGACCAAGGAGGAAAGAAAGAGCACAGATACTACACTTAGATCTCAGCCCGATAGCCAGAGGGTGAACAAAAGCGTAACTCGAATAGGACTGGTTTTTTGTTCAATGAATGCCGAAAGTTTCCTTACAAGGTAACGTCTTAATATTACCATTACTATCATGATTATTACTTAAGGACACATTTCCCCGTCGCAAATGCATTCTTTTCCGTTGACACACATAAACGATATTTACATAAAGAAAAGAAAGTTTCGTTACAAATAATCTGGGCGAGAATGTTTTTAAAAAAATATCACATAAGTTTATTTTTTTCGTTTTCTAAAATACTGTAATTGTGTTTATCACACTTCAGATCGCATCAGTCATGAAGACAAGTGGTCGATAGAGAAACAAAAGCATTATCTGATGCCTATCAGTCACAAAACAGGATTTTAAAATGGAAATTGACCATTTCCATACAATTCCAGATATTAGCACCCCAAGGTGGATAAAAAGAAATTTACAAAAAAAGAAAAAAAACGTCTTGCTATTCAACTTGCCAATTAGAAAATAGATATTAAACCACATGATCAACACGTTGTAATTTCGGGCAAAAGTTTTTGATAGATTTTATATTTTTATTGAATTTTGGTGAATTTTTAGGGAAATTTATTCCCTTTATCAGTTAAACATTTACATTGTATTATTTATTTTAGTTCAACTGTCAAATTACAATATAGACTTGAAACGGACGATAATTCTAAAGAAGGAGGAGGAGTGGACTTTTTGTGGGTTGGGAGATGCAGCTGTAGACATGGTTGCCATTTTTAAAATGGGATAATTTTCCATGGTAACGGGGATTGATAACAGGGCAACAGTTTTTTTTTATTAAGTTGTCTATGTTTTTCCAAAAGATTTAGGACATGTTTTCACCGCTGAATCTGAAAATGGCATCCGTTTCTCTCGAACAGGTCAAGTTTTTTGTGCTAAGTTGAGTTTTTAAAAATCCGATCTAAAATCTTAATCGATTACATTTTTGCAATATTATCGATTGAATTTTGTTAATATTTCAGTATTTAATATTCCACCCACGAGGAATATATGTGGCACAAAGCCGAGTTTAAAGTGAGTTTCTCCGAGCCCGAAGGCTCGGCCAAAAATATCCCCTTTGAACTCGCCTAGACGGGTTCAGGGCCTGTCTACCTCCTCGGACGAAACCTTGCCCTTCGGCAGAGCCTCGTCCGAGTTCCTCTCTGCTAAAGCAGATAGTTCGACAGACGTCGAGACTGTATCTCGACGTAGCTAATTAATATTGTTAATATTTCTCATACGAAATAAGTTTTTAAGAGAAAAGAAATTGTTTTCTAACACAATTTATTAATCAAATGTTACAAACATCGATTACAATAAATTGAATAGTATACATTGATATATGTAAGTATATGTAAATTGCATGTTACGTCATCATTCTTCAAAATTCGTGGCTTGAAATTCCATTTATTCAAGCCCTTAGAATGATCAGCGGCAGGCTTGCCTTTCTTCAAATTCCAGCAGTAATCAGCCATTATGACTACATCCCAGCGTCCCTGGTCTCCAATCTCTTTCATGTCCTGATGGAATCTCTCCCAATGTTCACCGAGCGTCAGAAATATAACAGTAAAATGTAAACAGTGTAAATAGTTACAATACCTCAGAAATATAGACAGATCCTGAAGAAAGCTTGAGCGCACAACATCCGAAATGTCGTGAATATGAGAGTAAAGGTGCGGAAAACAGTCAAAACAATGTAAATAGTGTAAATATTTACAATACCTCATCTCACAAAGATAGACAGATCCTGAAGAAGGCCGGAGCATACAACAGCCAAAACGTCGTGAATATGTCAATAAAGACGAGAAAAACAGTCTGAACAATGTAAATAATGTAAATATTTACAATACCTCATATCAGAAATATAGACAGATTCTGAAGAAGTCTGGAGGGTACAACGGTCGAAACGTCGTGAATATGACAATAAAAATGAGAAAAAACAGTTCGAACAATGTAAATAATGTAAATAGTTACACTATCTCATCTCAGAAATATAGACAGATCCTGAAGTAGGTCGGAGCGTACAACAGCCGAAACGTCGTGAATGTGGCAAATAAAGATGAGAGAAACAGTCCGAACAATATAAATAATATAAATAGTTAAAATACTTCATTTCAGATAAATAGACACATCCTAAAAAAAGGCTGGAGGGTACAACGGTCGAAACGTCGTGAATACGACAGTAAAGATGAGGATAACAGTCCGAAAAAAAAAAATAAATAAATAGCGTAGTTTTCTTGTAGTTTCTATTTTCTTTAAAACTTCCTATTTGCTTAAATGTTTGGTCCATGGCATTCTCAGCAATCGCCGGTAGAATCACCTCACTGTTGCTTCAAACCCTTGGTCAACATTTACTGCCATATAGGAGATTAGATATTACATCGCAGTTCGGTAATCTTTTATTTGTTTCTAGTAACGTTTTTCTATTATTTAATACTTTGCTTAGATTCTGGAAGTCATCTTTTGCTATTCCGATGCATATTCAGATTTTTATCTCCCACATACGTCCTTTTTTTTTTTTTACTGCTCTATACTATTCGTCATTACTTTGAATATTGCTCCCACATTTGGTCTGGTGTTCCTGCTTCATATTTAGAGATTCTTGATAAAATCCAAAGAAGAATCTGCAAAATTATAGATCCTGACATGACATCTCGGTTTCAGGCCCTTTCCCACCTCCGTAACGCAGCTTTCCTGTACTTTTTCTAAAAATACATTCATGGTTGGTCGATTGATGTTGTTTAGAGGCTATGGGTTATTCAATACTAAAATTTAATTATTTTGAACACAATTTTATGGTTTCAACTAAATATATTTTGAACGTAATCGTGTGCCTTCAACTATAGATAAAATGTATTGTTGGTCATTTTACTATAAATATGTATTGTTGGTTGGTTGATTTTGTTTAGTGGCATATCGATATCTTTATAGGTAATTTAATGCCGAAATCTAAATATTTTGAACACAATTTTATGGCTTCGACTAAATATATTTTGAACGCAATTGTATACCTTCAACTACAGATAAAATGTATTGTTGGTCATTTTACTAAAAAATGTATTGTTGTCCATTTTGCTATAAAAATGTATTTTTGGTCATTTTATTATAAAAATGTATTGTTGGTCATTTTACTATAAAAATGTATTGTTGGTTATTTTATTATAAAAATGTATTGTTGGTCATTTTATTATAAAAATGTATTGTTGGTTATTTTACTATAAAAATGTATTGTTGGTCATTTTATTATAAAAATGTATTGTTGGTCATTTTACTATAAAAATGTATTGTTCATTTTACTATAAAAATATATTTTACTTAAAAAATGTTTGTTGGTTTTTTATTATAAAATATAAAAAAAATGTATTGTTGGTTATTTTATTATAAAATGTATTGTTGGTCATTTTATTATTTTAAAAAAAATGTATTGTTCATTTTAATGTTATTTCTATAAAAATATATTGTTAATTTTACTTTATAAAAAATGTATTGTTGGTCATTTTATTTTGTATTGTAGTTAATTTTACTATAAATATAAAAATATAAAAATGTGTTGCTGTCAATTTTATTATAAAAATGGATTTTTATACATTCATAGTATTTTGTTTTGTTCACGCTTTGCCCATAGCTGGGACCCTAACAGGTGCTACCATCCCGGGTTAGGGTGGATTTGGGAACAACAGCAATTAAGAGGTGGTTCCACGCTCCTGAAAACCACCAATCTCCCGATCAGAGCCCTTGCTGTTTATCGTCATACCCAGGACAACACTTTCATGGTAATTGTTCTGTTGAACTTTCCGCTATGATATCAAGACTTTATGAATTTAAGCGCAGTACTAGATTGGCGGCAAGGTCTCATCATTTACAACTGAAATGGCCGCTAGATATAACCGTAAGTTCTATGCTCACAGTTTCCTCTATCGCACTTTGTGGAACTCTCTTCCGGCTTCTTGCTTCCCAGTTAACTTTGATCTTCCAACATTTAAATGCAATGTCAATTGTTATCTTCTGTCTTCTTAATTCTTGTACTTTTATTCTCCTCTCTCGTTAATAAGTGTTTTTTTACTCGTATTCTTTAACAATCTGTAACTTCTTGTATCATAGTGGCTTTATTGTGTTTATAGGGGTGAAATAATTAAAAAAAAAAGACTCAGTAGGTAGTTATATCTTTGTTTCTAGCTGATTTTGTCGTTCCCGCTTTGTGCTGTCTCTTTTGCTGACAATCACGGATTCTGCCTTAAATGTCCTTTTCTTTTGCTTCCTTTACGACATTGTCTAAGAGTTTTTCTTTCAGATTCTTTCTGAACCAGCCATCAACACTGTCATCCGCGAATCTTGTGTTGTTCGACAATCATAAATCCTGCTAATTTTCTTATCAACTCTCTTCAAAAATTATCCAGTGTTGCAGAATACAATCAAACAAACGAATAATAATTTCCAGAGACTTAGCGAATCATTAAGGGGTTGGAAATAATATCTTTAGAAACAAAGAAAAGAATCCAGGACTATCAATTAATATCTAATTTATATGGCTATGAATAATGGATGATTTCTTACAAGTGTAAGAAAGACTTGAAGTGACAAAGATAAGATTGTCCGGGCTAATTTTGAAAATACGGTGAACGTGTATATGAGAAGTAAGAAGGTATTAAGAAGAATGACTTCTGTAAAAGAACTGTTATTAACAAATAGAAAGACACAGCTGAAAAATTGGGGAGGCATGATAAGAAAAGAAGGCTTGGAGAGTTGAATACCCACACTGCATATAGAAGGTAAGAGAAGAAGAGGAAAGAAGCAAGTTTGTTAAGTTTGTACAAATGGATGGTGAGATAAATTTCACAAAAATGTTGAATCGTAAAGAAACAATTATTGTGGAAAAGAACAAAAGGAACGAAGCTATGGAAAGCCATGATCGTCAAAAAGTTTCTGAAGGAACATGACAGAGAATAAAAGGGAGTTTCAGTTTTTGCTGTTAAATACAGATATACAGATGTTTTGGAAAACTCTTTTATAAGTCTTGATGGCTAAACTGAAAGCACAAGAAATCCTTGTATTTTTGACATTGGTTCTGTATATAATTCTATCGATAACACGAATTCGTTTCAAGCAGATAAAAATCATGATGTAAAGCGGAGTCTGCTTGTATTTTAAACACAGATTAATTAATTTGAATTTTAATTACATGAAATATTGTCAAACATTATTCATTTTTGGCTAGTATTTACTTTCATTTTTCAATTGCTTTATTTCCACTAGTAGTATTAGTAGTAGCAATATTATCTACAATTTTTATTAGTTGAATCAGTTCAATGTATTATGAAGCATTGTCAGCCATTATTATTAATTTTTGACTAGTATTTACTTTCATCTTCATTTTTTATTAGATGAAGCAAAGTCAGCCATTATTATTAATTTTTGATTAGTATTTATTTTCATGTTCAATTTTAGTACATGAAGCATAATCAGCCATTATTATTAATTTTTGACTAGTATTTATTTTCATCTTCATTTTTTATTAGATGAACAATTGTCAGTCATTATTATTAATTTTTGATTAGTATTTATTTTCATGTTCAATTTTAGTACATGAAGGATTGTCAGCCATTATTATTAATTTTTGACTAGTATTTACTTTCATCTTCATTTTTCATTAGATGAAACATTGTCAGCCATTATTATTAATTTTTGACTAGTATTTACTTTCATCTTTATTTTTTGTTAGATGTAGCATGGTCAGCCATTATTATTAATTTTGACTAGTATTTACTTTCATCTTCCTTTTTCTATTAGATGAAGCATTGTCAACCATTATTATTAATTTTATCCTAGTATTTAATTTAATCTCTTTTTTTTTTTAGATAAAAGCAATGCTAGCCATTATTAATCTGTGACTTGACTTTTTACCATCTTAACTTTTACTTGTTTTTCTTGCAAATATAAAAAAGTCAATCTAAAACCATTAGTAAAGTACACTGGTCGTAAAAATAGAAAAAACCTCTACGCGAAAATGGGATCTTTCACCCATTTTATCTGCTTGATCATTTGGTCAGATCTAAGCTTATAAATTCATTCCTCGATGACTCGGAATTTATTTCATGAAATATTTTAAGAGACTGAAAGTATTTAACGATTTTGGGAGAAAAAAAGAGAGAAAAAAAAAACATAATTTGCTGAGGAAGAATTTTTATTTATCATAAGTTTGTCAGTATAGATATGAAATAAGACCAGACTGAAATATTGGCATAACAAAATGTATTAGTCATTTGATCAGAAGTTTTCAAGTGTGTTTGTCAAAAATTCCCCCACCCTCTTATATATATACATTAATATATATATATATATATATATATATATATATATATATATATATATATATATATATATATATATATATATATATATATATATATGTGTGTATATTATACGGCCGTTCAGTGCTTCCTCTATTCCTGTTGAGGTTTCTATCAGACTCGATGAATTAATTAAATATAATTATCAAATCCTCCTACTAATTACTATCTGTGTTTATCATTGCTTGAACCGGCTTCTAATGCTCCAGCTGGTGCGGCTTGGGGAGAGTAGTCGTGGCTCCCGGGGGCACAGTCCTATGGTTACAGAGAACTCAGCCGAGTTCCGCCACGGAATATGTGAGCGAGCGGCGCTATGTTGAGTCTGATTTGGAATCTCTTCGTCACCGAGGCCCATTTGGTACAGTTGGTATGTTGTTCGCTTGACAACCCGACTGTCAGGGTTCCGATACTCGGTGGTGGATGCGCACTGCTGATGAGTACCAATTATAGGACGAAACGGCCGTCCAGTGCTTCCTCTATTCCTGTTGAGGTTTCTATCAGACTCGATGAATTAATTAAATATATATATATATATATATATATATATATATATATATATATATTGAGACATGCTTCGTTGAAACATATTTCATTGAATAATTTAGGCAAATTCTGTCTATTTCATGTTCACGGACAAGCTTTTTGGTGTCCTTAAATGAAGAGAGAAAACTACCATGTTGATACATATTTGTTTATTCCGACATTAGCACAATGTCATCATAAGAGTGTTGTTTTTCAAGACAAATATGGATGTTTTTTTTTTTTTTACTAGTGAAGAACTCTGAGTAAAGTGGAATTAGCGAGTAACTCTTCAGGGGAGGTAACTATGTGTTGTAGAGTAGTTTTCATAGTGGAGGTTTGTATTTCAATAAGTCGTCCTAAATTAGGTTCGACGTACAAAACGTTAGGAATTTGGAAATAAGAGTTAATGACGCAGCAATCTAGTTGTGATGGTTGGTACTTCAATGTCCGATATTGTCTGACTCGCTCAACACCACTGAGCCAAACTATCGGCCGCTATTCCTCCTACTACTACTTATTATGTGTGGGAGAGTCCATTAATAATAGAATAGGTACATCAGGTATAACACTATGTTATGCTGTGTCGAGAATATTAAAAAAAAAATATGTATAAAGAACTATTGATATAAAGCTCAATATTTAACCTATCTACTGTACCCATTTTAAAACAATTGTGGAGTATTCGCAATTAATTGTATTAAGGTTTGTTTCCAGTTTTTGAATATTAGATAGCTTCAAGAATTTTCAGTTTTTGTTTATTGTTTTCATGAAAAAATATAGATGTATTTTCGACAAGAATTTTTCTGAATTCAGAATGTGGACACGTATGCTGTTGTAAATGTATATATTTTTTCTTTTTATGTGCCATGTTCTTTCAGGATGTAGGTGATCATGGCTCTCCACCTCCTTCTATCCCTTGCAGCTCTCAACAAGTTCCTTCCCTTTGTTTCCTTTCCATAGACCACGATCTATCATCCACTTGCTTAAGTTCGCCAGGCATGTCACGCATTGTTTTCCCTTTTCTCTCTTTTCCTCTATTCGACCCGTGAGTATCAGATTCTCCAGGCAGTCCTTCCTCATTACGTGTACCAGAAACTTCAGCTGCCTCTTCCTGATGTTAAGTATAAGCCTCCTCTTTGTTTGCAACCTAAGACCTCATCGTTGCTCACACGCACGGTTTATCATATCCTTATCATCCTTCTGTAGAAGTGTTTATGTATGTAATGTTCAATATGAAGAATAAGGTGTGTGTAATAATAAAAGTGGACACTGAGGTCAACAACAATATAATATATATATATTCTATATATATATATATATATATATATATATTCCCTCCAAAACTATTGTAAGGGCAAGGCCAATTCCTTTGTTGTTGTTCACTGGGTTTAGAATCAAAAGATGAATATGTGATGAGTTCAGAACTTTAGTGATTATTTCCTGGTATTTAAATTTAGATGTGTTAAACAACTTAGGACATACCACCATTTGTTTGAACCCATATATTTTTCAAGTGAGCAAAACTATTGGAACACAATAATGGCAGATGTTTCTTGTTACCTTTTACATTGATTGTTTAAACATTAAATAGCTCTGAATGACTACACTTTGTTTTAGTCTTAGTTTTCTTTTGTAAAGACTGTATTTCTTGTTAACACTGAAAAATCAACATGAAGACGAAAGAGCTATGGGAGAAAAGCAAGTCATTTTGGAACTGGGAAAAGAAGGAAAATCTATCAGAGCCATTGGATAAACATTAGGCATAGCCAAGATGAACATGCCCTGAAAAGGAAAAAAATACTGGTGTAATGATCAACAGACATAGATCAAGTCGGCCCATGAAAAATTCTCATACTCTTTTTCTAATTCTTCCTCATACTTTCACATCATCAAGCAGTCTTTGTGACACTCTTTTCTCCTAGTGGGTTTTAGCCCTTCTAAACGAGGTCTGGATCCCCCGCAAAGAGATGATGTTTCCGACACAAGGATAACTTCTGTTGCTTAGATTTCTGGGCAACAACCTCATTTAGTAATACTCTGCCTTGTGTGGCTCTAATATTTTTAACTGGGTGAAAAATAGTAAAATGATCCCAGCGCTTATTCAGTAAAATTTGGGTCTTATGGTGAGTGAAAAATAGTAAAAAATCCTACCGCTTATTCAGTAAAATTTGTGTCTTGTGGTGGGTGAAAAATAGTAAAATGATCCCAGCGCTTATTCAGTAAAATTTGGGTCTTATGGTGAGTGAAAAATAGTAAAAAAAATCCCAGCGCTTATTCAGTAAAATTTGGGTCTTGTGATGGCTGAAAAATAGTAAAAAATTCCACACCTTATTCAGTGAAAAATATTAAAATGAAAATCCCAAACTTCGTTTAGTAATACACTATCATGAGTTAACCTTGCATTGGGTGAACAAGAAAGAAAAATAATTAAGCTTTAAAAATATACAGGAATACATGAGAACATGTTTCGACGAATTCAAAAAATAATTCTTTGATTAATCGTAATACTTATTGCCATTCAGTAAACAAAGCAATGTGTTTGTCGCCAGCATTTATTTCTCGTTGTTTATATAATGCTAGAAATAACCTGTTAATAGATGCCTGTTTATTCTTGACCGCAATTGTTGCTGTTGACATCAGGCCTAAGCGGTTCTTTGCTTAGGAGAACGGACGAAGCGATGGCTTCATTGATAAGATCAAATTCTCGGTGCGTAAAACTCATGTTGTAAGGGTATGCAGAGGCGGTGAAGAGGGCGGGAACAGCTGCGCCCAATGTTTTTGCTGGGGGGGGGGGACAGTGGCTCGGATTTTTTGAGTACGTTTATTGGAAAACGATAGGACACTGTAGCTAAACATGACAAACGATAGCAATGTGATTTCAAGAAACTGATATTTTAATTAATATTTGAAAAGACCAAATCCTGATAAGAATGGCGTTTATGAAAGGAAAAGAGAATTTGATGTATGCAAAAGTCCAAGAACTCGAGACAAACTGTTATCTTTTAGATTGGTCGATAGATACGTAAGTATCTGGGCTGATGGTTGATGGAAGTTTTGTCAGAAAATGATAAGAATGAGTTAAATAAGTTTACATTGTATGTGTACTGTATTTAACGCGTGTGTGTGTGTATGTGTACGCCAGGGTGTCATGAATGAAAAACTGTAAAAATCTGTTTACTGTCCGCAGGGCGTCCATCTGTTGGAGTCAGTTGCGGATAAAATCAAACAAAAGCCTGGAAAATGTTTTCGATTATTACTTCTATAAACTTCCTTGCTGTGTACTTCATAGCCCCAGGGAGAGAGTCTGTTTTAATAAAACGAAATCTATAAACGCACGAAGTATTCAAATTTAGCCAAAAGCAATATCCAAAATATGACTTCTGTCGGCGAAAAACAAAGAAAAGAAAAAAAAGTTAAACAGTTGTAAGAGTTTTGTAATAATAATCATTATATACTTGAATTTAATATTAACCCATGTAAACGTATTTTAAAATATAAAATGAATTCGTTGATTTATTTTAGCAATTTTAAAAAATAAATTATCGTTTCTAGCAGGTATATTGGATTTTACAATAGAACACCAAGACTGAATAGTTTTAAAAAAAAGCAAGATGATAATGCCACTATATATATATATATATATATATATATATATATATATATATACGTTTAAAAATATATATATATATATATATATATATATATATATATAATTATATATATATATATATACTTTTTTTAAAATATATATGTATGTACTTTTTAAAATATATATATATATATACTTTTTAATATATATATATATATACTTTTTTAAAATATATATATATATATATACTTTAAAAATATATATATATATACTATATATATATATATTTTTAAATATATATATATATATAAAAAAATATATATATATATACTTTTTAAAATATATATATATATATACTTTTAAAATATATATTTAAAAAAGCAAGACGATAATGCCACTTTATATATATATATATATATGTATGTATAAAAAAATATATATTTACAAAAAACAAGACGATAATCCCAATATATATATATATATATATATATGTATATATATATAATTTAAAAAAGCAACCCCGATATGAGTAAGCAAAACAACTAAATAAATGATCAATACAGTAAGTAGAGCAGACCTAGTTAAACCTAGAGAGCCAGACAAACCTACCAAGGTTTCACCTAAGCCTAGTTAAACCTAGTGAGCCAGATAAACCTAGTTAAACCTAGAGAGCCAGACGCTTAGGTAAAACTTTGGTAGGTTTGTCTAGGTTAACTATATATATATATATATATATATATATATATATATATATATATATATATATATATATATACATTCATCCACAGACAGACTGTTTCGCTGTATCTCAGTGTGACTAGACGTCCGATTGCTTCAAGCCGAGATCGAAACCCGACTCATTTGACGACAAATTCGTGCATACGAAACGCTGGAAGCGAAAATCGCACCGCAGCTCATGACGTCACACATAACGACGCGAGAGTGAAAACAAGAAGTATTAAGTATGGGAAGCCGTTGGTACAAAGTTTGTCGTTGCGTTGTCATTATTGTTTTGGTCGTGTATTGTTTAATATATTGTAATGTAATTTTCATCTTGATAATGGCATATGTAAGCCGAAAGCTCAGATAGGATTAAAAAATATGTATCAATATTGTGATTTTCTTTCTTCGTTTAATGATAATGTTATTAAGCTTATCAGACGATATGAAAAGAATTTACATAAAATAAATAGACAACACTTGTCTATATTATTTAATGAAACATGTATCAATGAAAAATTCTGCCTAAATACACACACACAATATATATATATATATATATATATATAGGATGCGATGGGAAAAATTGTCTAAATAAGAAAAATAACACTTAGATCTGATTTTTATAGATATATTTAACAAAATTTTACAAAAGTATCTTGAATTCCTAAAGAATAAATTCATTCAATAAAATCTCCATTGTATTCACTCATGGCTTCCAGACGTTTTCGGTTTCCATGTTTAAATTGGTGAATGCTGCCATAATCCTTGCCTTCAGTTCAACTTTGGTGTTCCAAGGAGTTCTGTTCGTCTCTCACTCAACGATGCACCACACATCTCGCTGAGGAGAAAATAATTAGAGTTCAGACGAAGACGTTAGAGAGATTAGAAATATAGAGTTGAAGTAGACTTTATAAAGAACCGAAAACCCAATCCTAAACAGAAAATAAGTGATAAACATCTACTCCTGTTCAAAAGACCGGGGAGGTGTGTGAACCGGACGATACGCGAACCTATCTACTCCTAGTGAGGATAAATACAATTTTTAAAATGAAAAATAGGCGGTGACGTTAAAAGTATAGAGTTGAAATAGACTTTATAAGGAACTGGAAACCCAATCCTAAACAGGGAACAAGGGATAATCCTCTACTCCTATTCAAAAAGCTGGGAAGGAATGTGGACCGGACGACAGGTGAACCTATTCCGGAAAAAAAAATACTGTAATTCCCCATGTATAATACGCCTTCATCCATAATACGCACACCTAAAATTGTGCTGAAAATGTGGGAAAATGCTTATACTCATGCATAATACGCACCTCTTATTTGTTAATCAAACCCTATAAATTGTACCTCTCCAAATTCATTACAGCCATTGTTTCTTACTCTTATGAAAAATGGTTTTAAATATACAACAATATTATTCTAATTTAGTTTTATGATAATTCTTATTTTATCTTACATTTGTAAGTATTTTTTAGGTACATCTGATTGTATTTAACATCCTTAAGGTGCTGCAATTGCCGAATGTTAGTGTCAAATTGTCGTATGTTTTCAGAGTTTAGGCGAAGACGTTAGAATTAGAGAATTGAAGTAGATTTTAGAAGCAACCAGAAAACTTATCCTAAACAGGTAAAAAGGGATAATCCTCTACTCCTGCCCAAAAGAACCGGAGGAGTGTGAACTGGGCGATAAGTGAATCAAGATACTCTTATTTATTATTTGCCGATTTACTTTTTTTTTTACTAATGTGCAATTATCATAATTGTTATCAATGCGGTCAGTGGAATCGGCGGACAGGATTCAAACCGCTGTAGTCTGTTGAATTCATTATCGAACTAATTGGAATCAATCTATTTTCCCATCGCTATGGGTTAAATAGAAGTTACTACTCGGCCCTAGAGTGTTGGGTAGTGACCAATCGTATTAAAGAAAAAATTTTAATATGTGGATTAGGTAGCGAGTTAACCTTATCTTTCCCAAGACATCATGGCAATTCACAGATATTAAAAGAAAAGATAATCTGCGGGAAATTCGCACTCGGCATTGATATTGCACTGAAAAGACGATTGAAGTATTAAATAAAAATAGATGCCTGTCGATTTAAATGTTAAAAAATGGCGTTCATGTTGTATCCGTAGAGCGTGTCCTCGTCCTCGTCCTCGTCGGGGACAAAATATTTTCCACTATACAATCCCTTTCCCACGGACGAAATGTTGCAAGCCTCTCGCTGCTTTATCGTTAATTTCATGGAAAGTTTTCCTAAGTTCTAAAATGTCTAACGTTCACGGCTAGGACCCGCCATACCACGAACATTCTTACAAAACACACTCATTCCCTTTCGTATTCCACAGATGAGAGGTGAATTCAACTGGAACAGCTTTTTTCCTCACGAAGTGTTGCTTTGAGGAAACGACTCCCAGGAGGATGCTTCCCCGATCACTGCAAACTTAACATGCATTATTAACTACAATGCATTATATTATATACTTAGCAATTTTCACTGCTGCATTGTTGGCTGGATGTGTTGGACGAATTTCTGAAATATAGAAAATGGCTGTATACTGAAAAGAATGATTATAAAGTTACTGAGGCCGATTTCTTCTCACTGCGGCCATTTTTGTTTCGATCAGATACTCTGCAATATCGATTAAACTAAGCAGTACACAGCAACATAGGATATGATAAAAAATATTGCAAATTAATAACTATAAAGATACGGACAAGGATTTCTCTTCGGTGTCGCCATTTTGGTTTCCATCAGATACTTTGAAATATCGATTAAACTAAGCAGCACACAGCAACATACGATATGATAAAAATACTAAAAATTAATAACTATAAAGATACAGACAGGGATTTCTGTTCGGTGCCGCCATTTTGGATTCGATCAGATACTCTGCAATATCGATTAATCTATGCTGCAGCCACCAACATACGATAAGATAAAAATGCTAAAAATTAAAAACTATAAAGATATGGAGATATGGAGAGGGATTTCAGCTTCATGCCGCCATTTTGGTTTCGATCAGATTTTGCTCTTCAAAAATCGATTAAACTAAACAGCACCTACCAACATACGATAAGATAAAAATGCTACAAATTAAAAAACTATAAAGATATGGAGAGGATTTCACTTCAGTGCCGCCATTTTGGTTTCGATCAGATACTCTTCAAAATCGATTAAACTAAACAGCACCTACCAACATACGATAAGATAAAAATGCTACAAATTAAAAACTATAAAGATATGGAGAGGGATTTCACTTCAGTGCCGCCATTTTGGTTTCGATCAGATACTCTTCAAAATCGATTAAACTAAACAGCACCTACCAACATACGATAAGATAAAAATGCTACAAATTAAAAACTATAAAGATATGGAGAGGGATTTCACTTCAGTGCCGCCATTTTGGTTTCGATCAGATACTCTTCAAAATCGATTAAACTAAACAGCACCTACCAACATACGATATAATAAAAATGTTGCAAATTAATAACTATAAAGATACGGACTGGGATTTCTGTTCGGTGCCGCCATTTTGGATTCGATTAGATAGTCTGCTATATCGATTAATCTATGCAGCAGCCACTAAAATACGATATAATAAAAATCTAGCAAATAAATATAAAGATACGGACATTGATTTTTCTTCGGTGCCGCCTTTTTGATTTCGATCGCATCCTATGCAGTACATAATCGTCTAGACATGATCCTCCACACACAACAGAATAAAAATACGTCACAAAAGAAGTATTGTACATTTCAAATGTCACTAAGTGTTATTTCGTTTGTAACGCAACTTCATGGTGTCTTGATATATGTCGTCAGCAGCCAGTGTAAGTTTTGCAAGTGAGAATTTTTATATGCATTTTGTAATATGGTAAATCCACAAATTCTTTTTTTACAAGTGTTTTTCAGTTAACATGGAATGGACTAACTTGAAATTTTGAACTTTAGCGTTGCGACTCACACGTTCCGAGATTGTACAACCGTCAATAAAAAGCACATTCTTAAAAAACATCTTTCGGTCTACAAACAAATATTTCGTCTTCAAGTTTTAACTTTACAGGGAAAAAATTACAGCCTGATGATGGAGACATTGATCTTCGAAAGTACTTGCTTAATTTTAAAAAAATATGCACTAGAAACATCTGACAACAGTTTTATATATGAGGATCACATCATTCAATGGATTAACAGTATTTTAATGTATACATTATGTTCTACTAGCGAAATGATTTCGCTATTAATCGCATTAATATTGCTGATTGATTCTATGTATGATTATTTCTTTATATATAAAATATATGCTGCCTAGTATTATTATATATATATATATATATATATATATATATATGCATGTTTCATTACAAACGACAATGCCCTGTCGGCTGGAGTTGTATAATACTCCGACTGCACTTCTGCAGAGGGGTAAGCCCCCACCTAATGTGGCATCCTCGGTATGACGATAAACTACATCCGCGTCCAGGGTAAGACGATAAACTGCGCCCAACAGCAAGGCCTCTAGGAGGTTTTGAGGAGCGTGGAACCACCTCTTAATTGCTGGTGTTCCCAGGTCCACTTTAACCTGCGCTATTAGCACCTGTTAGGGTCCCAGCTATGGGTAAATAGTTAACCCCAAAACTAAGGTAAAAAGTATTATAAAAGTGCAAAAATAGATTTTAATACAAGAAATACTTTGTAAAAAATTATTACTAGAAATAAATTTTTGAAGAAAAAAATTATTACCAGCAATGTATTTTTGAAAAAATATTACAATACATTTTTGAAAAAAGAAATTAAAAAAAATTACCAGGAATACATATGATTGTACTCAAAAATATGAGTAATTGAAAAATGGTTCAAATATCTATGTATACATACACACATTTTTTTTACCAAATTATCGCTATGAATCTATTCCAAAAATTTTGTTGTCATTAAATGACGCACTGATGTTGATATGCCATAAAACAAAACAAATAACCAAACCAAACAGACGACAAGGTACTATGGTTAAGCTTTTTATTTAATTTTTCTTGTGTTCGCACAAGAGCTTTTCTTTTGGACACAGTGTGTAGAAATTGTCCAAATGTTCTATAATTCCGAGCGCTTTCGGCTATACATTTAACCATTGTCAATGATGATTTTATTTTTCAGTTTAATCGTTAAATGTATGTTTTTAGTGTGTTATAGAGGAGGTTTATTTTCCGAACACGGTCAGCACATCATGGCCGTGTTCGTAGTTAATATTGTTAAGAGTTGGCTTTTTCTTTAGCCAACTCTTAGCAATATTATTTTTCCTCCCCAGAAAGCTCAACCGAAATAAATTTTTCAGGAACATACATATTGTCAACAACAGACACACTGTTTCACTGTATTACATTTCATCAGTGTGGCTAGACGTCTGGTTGCCTCTAGCTAGGATCGAAACCCGGCTGAATTGGCGTCATTTTATATTTACATACGCATTATCCCTGATATTAAGCATTTTAAGTCATAAATATAGCATACTTCAAAACTATATATATATATATATATATATATATATATATATATATATATATATATATATATATATATATATATATATATATATATATATATATATTTTTATGCATTATGCATATACATATATATATATATATATATATATATATATATATATATATATAACCTTTTATGCATTATACATACATACATATATATATATATATATATATATATATATATATAATTATTTATTTAAAATATGATTCCTTTTAAATAAATAATTATATGTATGCTCTACTTTTTGTATCGAGCACTATTTTTTAAAAATAATAACTAAAATACTAAGGGACTTTGGATTATTTACCTAACCAGTTCCTTCCTATTTTCTATATATTTTCACACACACACACACACACACACACACACACACATACATATATATATATATATATGCATGTATGTATAATGCATAAAAAGGTTAACGGTCAGAGTTGAATCAGACCAGGAAACAGTAGTATTAAAAAGTGCTCAAGACACGTGTGACAAAAATAAAATAAAAATATAAATCACATGTAGAGCCTTTTAACTTTAAAAATCAGATTTCCTGATTTATAAATTATATATATATATATATATATATATATATATATATAGAGAGAGAGAGAGAGAGAGAGAGAGAGAGAGAGGGGGGGGAGATAAAGAGCGATTTTCGAAAAAGTTTCCAAACCCTAGTATTCAAAAGTTTAATAATATTTTTTAACCTCATAAAAATGTATTTCTAAAATAAAAAGGACCATTGTATCAAGGCTATAGATGTTCAAGTGTAATTTATTTGAGTAACATTTTTCATTGTGTGTTTTCTTTTTTTTTATTTATATATTACAGGTTACGTATGTTTTCAGGATTTTTAATTAAGAATCCCCCCACTCCTGCCGCCGCCGATCCCAATTGACAGCTGTCGTCACTGACCGATTGAAAATCGCGATAAAAAAAAAAAAAATCTGTCAGTTCAATGAAACTAATTTGAATAAAGCGCTAAAATAAATAAATAGATTTTCTTTCCATTGTACAACGTCAACAAAAATCATTATTAGTTAATACAAAAAGTTCATAGCAGGAAACAAGATTAAAAAAATCATGATTTCGTACATAAGTATATTATAAGTATATAAGTTTATTATATAAGCAGTATATAAGTGCGTATTATAAGTATTATATAAGTATATTATATAAGTATATAATGAAATGGACAAAGTCCGACAATTATTTTAAGACATTGTTTTATGTTTATACGTTCTTTTTATGGATACAAATATTTAAGTAAATGCTCTGTTTAAAATAAACATTATTAACAACATCTTATATATAAACAGAGAATTTACTTAAATATTTTTATCTATAAAAAAAAAGAACGTATAAACATAAAAAATGTCTTAAAAATAATTATCGGACTTTATCCATTTCATAATTTGTAACGTCATTTGTTTACATCTGGGTACGCATAGAGCAGATATGAATGTATGCGAGAAAGTCATGGAGAATTGTGGTTTAAAAACACTAAAATCGACCTTGATAACCGAAACGCTCCTCTGTGGCTCAATCGGTAAAAGCACATCAGGCTATATGACGGTTCTGTATAAGATACAGGTTCGATTCCTATGAATTTTCGATGAAAATTTCTCGGACAGTCAGGCCGGTAAATGTTGTTAATACTGTTTATTATAAACAGAGCATTTACTTAAATATTTGTATCTATAAAAAGAACGTATAAACATAAAAAATATCTTAATAGAAGTATATTATATGCAAAATAATGCCTTAAAATAAATTCAGGTAGATTTTAAATCAAATATTAAATATTAGGGGCTAAAGTCAGATATTAAGTGTGAACGATTTCTGAATGTTTCTTTCTCTATATTATTTTTATTATGTTGTACATAATCTTCTGTATTTTTTTTAAACCTATTAAGTTTATAAATATTAAATCTTTTAATATTAAATTTTTTTTAAATCTATTAAATATATATATATTTTTTAAAAACTTTTATATTTTTTATCTTGTCTTCTCATAAAATAAACATTTTTTAATCTATTATTTTGCAGTAAAAACTTTTGTTTTAATTTTAAATTTGTGATTTAGTTTCACTTCTCAAAATCTTTTTGGCAAACACGACCCCCACTTGCAGAAAATCTGCCCGGAATGGTAAAATGAAAATAAGTAAAAAATATTTTCCATTGAAAATTAAAGACAGAAATGTTTTTCGACAAATGGTACACTTCAACTCGGCTTGTTAGAACTCGAGTGCAAGAACTGTTTCTTTCCAAGTTTCAGCAAAAAGGCGAAGGCCCTGAAGACTACCTCACTTCTTTTATTGTGGAGATGTCTGTTTTATCTGTAAAAGCCCATCGATAAAAAATTCAATGTGTCTAAGACATTTTCTGATTTGGAAAACTCTTAATTATTTTTATAAATAAAATATATTATGGATACTGTCTTAAGAAAACTATTTTTTCTAAGAATAATGAATTTTTACAAGAATTGTTTTCAATATTTAAATTTTAATTAGAAAAAATTATAAACTTTTAAATCTTTTAAAATTCTACATTACTTTGTAGTGGTCAAGCGATATTGTTATTCAATTCGAAACTGTATTTACTAATCATAAATGGAAAAGCTCACTACAATCCAACAACCCGCAATATTTTAAAAAGAATTTTGGAATTTTTTTGGAATTTTTTCGTGTGGATTGTCCCTAGTTCAAAATATAAATCTTCCTGGGTAAATATGGGATTGTCCCTGGATGTCAGAAGACGGCACAACAGAAACGAATGTCATTGACAATTTTGTTCCAAGTTGATGAACACAAAACTCGTCCTGGGTTTATTGTCAATCGCTCTGTCATCCATTAAACGTTCAAGTGAACCAACCACCTTTCCTCTCCTAATTCAGTTTCCCAATGTATGTTCTTCAAACAATGCCCGATTTTCTTGTGATGTGATCAGCCTGGTACGCTTTTGATCAGATATCAGAAGACGTGGCACCCAGCGATCAGAAATCTTCGTCGTGCCAAGTTTATTGTGCAGAATATTCTCATCTCTCTCACAGGATATGCGAATAGCGTTGAATATTAGATTTATAGACAATCACGTGTCATCCATCATCATGTGGTTAACGCGATCAATGTTTTCCTCGGCTGTGACAGTTGCAGGAGGTCCAGATTATCTTCAAGACTCTCCCTTCTGAACCTAAATTCAGCTGCCCAATTTTGCACTGGAACGTCATTTCCTAGTATAGGAAACACGTCGGCATGAACCCTTTTTCTGCAGGTACTCGATAACACCATGATGTCAAGGTTTGCCCGTTTTCAAGACCAGTTGCTACTCAGTCAATTATGTGCCATGCGTGATACACGCTTAGGCAATCATGTATCTTTCGATTTATGACTGACGACACAGATTTTTTTTCCCGCAGTAGGTTGCTATTTCTTTCTGCAGTAGACCAGTTGCCATCAAAGGCTATAGAAACCGGCCTGTACTGCTATTTACCTATAGCTTTGAGAAGAAGAGGATTCATACCTTTCCCAAGGGTATTACTACGTAAGTGAATGTAATGGATTCGACTGGAATTCGAACTTGGCTCTCCGATTCAGTTATGTGCCATGCGCGATACACGGTTAGGCGATCATGTATTTTTCGATACATGACTGACGAGGCATATATTTTTCCCTGCAGTAGGTTGCCATTTCTTTCTGTGGTAGACAAGTTGCTATCCAAGGCTATAGAACCCGGTCTGTCCTGCTATTTACCCATAGCTGGTGGGAAAAGAGAATTCATACCTTTCCCAATGGTATTAGCACGTAAGAAATTCGAACTCGGCTCATCGATTTCTCAGTACAAGCCGCTGTCCATTACTCCAACTAATACTTCATAAATCTTCCTTGAACAGGTTAGTCTGGAAAGGAACATTGCAGCTATTAATAAGAGGAGTTGAAATTTATGCTTGCAAGATTTCACAGCTTTCGCATTACTCCTTCATCGTCAGACTATGAAAATTTTCAGCTCACGTTTGTAACGAGGAATATATGTATTTATTAGCTTAAGAGCCGCACCCCATGCGGACATTGAAGGTAGCTCCTGCGGTGGGGGTGGGTAATTAGGCCCCGGACCTAAATTAAAGGGAGCTTTGGTTCATTTTAGAAAACAATAATGAGAATTTTGAAGAAATAACTTTGAATTCCTCAATTCACTCCATAGA
>CAHIKZ030000903.1:312500-332500 GCA_903632075.3 Acanthosepion pharaonis | reverse complement strand
TAATCAACAGCATTAACCGGCATAGAAAATATGCCTCCTCCGACAAGAGTCGAACCTGTATTCTATACGGAACCGTCATATAGCCTGACGTGCTATATCAATTTAGCTAGTAGAGGAAGTGTCTGGTTAGGAAGGTTAAATAACTGTTATTAAACAACAAATTTCCCATGATTTCTTTCGAACGTTCATATCTGCTCGAAGCTTATCTTAACATAAACAAATGACATCATACATTATGAAATAGTTTAAGTCCAACACTTATGCTAATACATTTTCTGTTTATACGTCATTTTAATAGATAGATATGTTTAAGAAAATGCTCTGTTTATAATAAACAGTATTAACTACATTTACCGGCCTGTATGTTCACGGAAAATATATGTCCTTCGATAGGAATCGAACCTACACGGAACCGTTATATAGCCTAACGTGTTATACCATTTAGCGACAGAGGAGCGTCTTGATTAACAAGGTCGATTTTACTGCTTTTAAACTACAAATTTCCCATGATTTCCCTCGAATGTTCATATCTACCCGAAGCGTATCTTAACGTAAACAAATGACGTCAGACACTACGAAAAGGACAGAGTCCGACAATTATTTTAATATATTTTATTGTTATACATTATTTATATAGACACAAATATCTAAGTAAATTCTTTGTTTATAATCATTTCAGGCTATATGACGTCTCCGTGTAGGATACAGGTTCGATTCCTGTCGGAGAACACATATTTTCGATGAAAATTTCTTGGACGTTCAGGCCGGTAAATGTTGTTAATACTGTTTACTATGAACAGAACATTTACTTAAATATTTGTGTCTATATAAATAACGTATAACTATAAAATATATTAAAATAATTGTCGAACTTTGTCCATTTCGTAGTGTGTAACTATATATATATATATATATATATATATATATATATATATATATATATATAATGTTATTTTTTGTCTGTTCGTTAATTAAACAAATTTTCCTTTATTATGTGTTAGTAAATAAATATAAAATTTATGCGCATTTATGCAATATGTATTTGGATAATTAGCCTTTATGGGCATTTAGATTTGTAAACGTAAGTTACATTCAAAAGAAAGTCACTCGCGAAAAATAAGTGATCATTGTTTTAGACACGCGCAAATATTTAACAGATTCAGTTTGAAGACAGTGTTAATCGGTTGGAACATTGTCCATCAGTGCCATTTAGAGAAATTCATAGACATGTTTAAATGTCGCTAAACGGCGTCGCACACACACACACACACACACACACAAAAAAAAAAAAAGAAAAGAAAAAAAAAACACAAACAAGGGGAAGGAGGGAAAAAGTTATTGGTGAGGTGGAGATGGGTGCCGGCTCGAAGGTTTGTCGTCTACCGTATTTTCTCTTTGCCTTCAATGTCTTCAGTGTCTCTTAGTTTGTTTTTTTTTTTTTTTTTTTTTTTTTTTTGTTTTTGCAGACAGACAACGGTGAACGGCTAACATGCAAATCTCCCGGCAAGACATGCGGTTGGCCATTTTGACGCCAGCTCAAAGCACGTGCGAATCGGACAGGACCGCGTGTAGATCCGCCAGTCGCGTGCCCGGCGCGAGCAATACCCTCCCTTTTGGCTGATTTGCTTGCCAGCCCAGCACACGTCAAGCTCACGTGTATCTACGGCGCACGTTTCCAACCTATCCATTCTATCGGTCGGAACACTTCGACGTGGCGTAATGGTTAGCAAGCTTGTATCCCCAGATCAATTACGACTGAATATTGAGTTCGATCCTCACTTGGTGCCCCATACATTCGACCGCTTAGAAGATCACTATCCGTTCATTCATTCGCTCCCCGATAATCCCTGAAGCGAACTATTAAAACTCTATGTATTATTAGGTGAAACATTGTCCACCATTATTAGTATTTGATTAGCATTTACTTTCATCTTCATTTTTTATCTGATGAAACATTCTTGTCTAGAATTTACTTTCATCATTACTATTAAATTTTCACTAATATGTATTTTCATCATTATTATTGTTTGACTAATATTTACTTTCATCATTTTTATTAGATAATGCATTTTCGGCCATTACTATTAGTTTTCGTCTAGTATTTACGTTAATCTTCATTTTTTATTAGATGAAGCATTGTCAGCCGTTATTATTAATTGTTGACTAGTATTTACTTTATTATGTATTTTTTATTAGATGAAGCATTGTCAGCCATTATTATTAATTTTTTACTAGTATTTACTTTCATATTTATTTTTTTATTAGATAAAGTCATTATTATTAAGTTTTGTCAACTATTTACTTTCATCATTATTAATAATTTTTGTCTAGAATTTATATTTATCTTCATTTTTTATTAGAAGAAGCATTGTTGGCCATTATTATTAATTTTTGACTAGTATTTACTTTCATCTTAATTTTTTATTAGATGAAGCATTGTCAACCATTAATTATTAATTTTTACTGACTAGTATTTTTTACTAGATGAAGCATTGTCATCTTAATTTTTTTAATATTAGATGAAGCATTGTTATTTTTATTATTAATTTTGACTAGTATTTATTATTAATCTTAATTTTTATTAGACGAAGACGAAGCATTGACAGACATTATTATTAATTTTTGACTGATATTATTATTAATGTATTTTCAACATTTTTGATTTTTATTAATATTTACATTCACTACTATAAGTCTTCTGTCAAAATATCATTGAATATGTGTTGTGGTGTGTCTGTTTGTGTGGGGCGGTTCTACCGGGATTCATACTTTTTCCACCTATGTGAATGTAATGAACTCCACTGAAATTGGAAGTCGGCTCTCCGATCTTTGACACTATTTGACGGTGCAGAGACCCGCGAGATGATAGGTATATATTTACTACATGAAATAAGCGGAATTAAAGATAAAAATTCTACAGACTCTACAGGGACGACGATCTCATAATCTTAAGAAACTACAATAATCAAAACACAGATAAAACTTGAAAAACAATAATAAAGATTTTCAAAAATAACGGATTTGACAAGAGATATAAAAACTAACGTAAAGAAAATAGATTTTCTAGATATTACCTTCAACATAAGAAAAGGAACATATAAACCACACAGAAAACCCAATGATAAACCACTTTACATACACACATCTTCCAATCACCCGCCTTCACTAATCAAACAGATACCAAAATCGATTAACTGCAGACTTTCCAGCAATTCTTGCAATGAAATCATATTTAACGAAACCAAGAAAGACTATGAAACAACCCTAAAACCTAGTGGATTCCGAAAACACTCACTACAGAGCATAAAAGGCCAACAAGAAAAGAAATATGATATGGTTCAACCTACCGTACAGCACACATAAAAACAAACGTAGGTAAAATATTCTTCAAAGTCTTAAACAAACACTTCCCGGAATCCAGCATTCTACAAAAAATATTCAATAAAAACACTGTAAAAATCAGCTACAGTTGCACCGAGAACATGACACAAATAATAATTGGAATAGTCGTTTGTGTGTGGTTTGTATGTTCCTTTTCTTATGTTGAAGGTAATAGGAAAACCATCAAAAAACCACCCGAACAAATTAAACCCACGTGCAACTGTAGAATAAAGAATGAATGTCCCTTAAAGGGTAATTGCTTACAAAACAACGTAATATACCAAGCCACGGTAAAATTAGCATATAATGAAGAAATATATACATAGGAGTAATTGAAGGACCCTGGAAACAAAGAAACTATGCACACAAAACATCTTTCACAAATAGTAAATATGCGAACAGCACTATGCTTTCCAAGTATATCTGGGAAATTGAAAACAAAACACAAATCACACCAAAATATCATGGAAAATAAGGAAAAGATCATTAGCCTACAACAATCAATCCAAAACCTGCAGGCTATGCTTGGAGGAAAAATACCTATTATTACCTTCCGAGACCAAAATAAATTACTAAATAAACCATCCGAGCTCATCTCAAAATGCAGACATGAAAACAAATTTTTATTACGTGACTTAAACATCTAAAACTGAAATGAATAAATAAAAATAAACAAAATAATATAAAAAATAAGTAAAATAAATTAACCCAAACAAATAATAAACAAATTAAGAAACCACTTCCATTAGAATAGACGAAATAGAATAAAAAAAAATAAATACAAGTGAAAAAAAAAAAAAAAATACAAGTGAAAATAATTAACCCAAATAAATAAATAAAGTAAATAATAATAAACAAATTAACAAACCAATCCTGCCAAAATAAGCGTTAGAATAGACTACAGCAATCAACCTAAAATTGGACGAAAAATAGCTATAACTGGTATATAACGATAAAAAATTAGTACGTTATTGAAAAATCGAAAACCGTATAGAGTAAATAAAATTATACAAAAAGTTAAGTAAATAAATAAGAAAAAAAAAACAAGTAAAAATTCATCCAAATAAATGGCTCCCGCTAAAATAACCTTTAGAAGTAATAAAAATAAACATAAATAAGCAGAAAACAAGTAAAAATAATCAATCCAAATAAATAATAAACAAATTAAAAACTGTCCCCACCAAAATAACAGAATAGACTACGGCAATCCATCTAAAAATTGGACGAATAAATAGCTTTATGTTCCCAGACCAAAACAAACTATTAAATAAGCGACCTAAGCAAAACCCCACCCCCAAATTTTTTACTACGTTAATAAAATATCAAAAACTGGAAAGTATAAATAAATATATAAATTAGAAAATGAAACTAAAAACAAATAAATTAACCCAAATAAATAAATAAATAAATACATAAATAAACAAGCCACTCCCGCCAAAATAAACGCCAGAATGGATTACCCAAAATGCACCACTGATTTACTATATGTAAATAGTCGAGAAAAATCCATCACTTGTGGCATGACGATTGAGTCTAGCATGAAACAGCCTGTCACCACTGAGTGTTGACTCCAATGTTCACTTTTATATTTACATACGCTCTATCTCTGATATTGAGCACTTTATCCCATAAATATAGCATACCTTAAAACTTTATTTCTTCATATATATATATATATATATATATATATATATATATATATATATATATATATATATCCCATTAAACCACCGTGGATAGCGGCTTGGATTGAGGAATCGGAGAGCCGTGTTCGAATTCCAGTCGAATCCATTACATTCACTTACGTGCTAATACCCTTGGAAAAGCTATGAATCCTCTTCTCCTCCCACCAGCTATGGGTAAATAGCAGAACAGATTGGGTTCTATAGCCTTTGATGGCAACTGGTCTAGGAGAAGGACAGCTCTGAATTCAAAACCTGCGGAGGGTTGTTTGGGGACCTCGTGGCACGTAGTGCACCAGTTCTCTGTATTCGGCCCTTCAAAACTATAATCAAATCTCATGTGCTGTTGTCGGGCTGTCGGTTTCCTAGGAACTGATCTGCTTGACCCTCATACGAGTCGATTGATTATATATATATATATATATATATATATATATATATATATATAAAACTAAAACCATGTTTGGAGTTAAGAAAAGATAGGTTAATAGCTTTCCCCAGGGTATTAGTGCAAAAAGCGAACAAGCAGGATACACTGGAATTGGAACTCGGTTCGACGATTCAACTTATAGCAAATAACCTTTGCGTCACCCGCACTGTAACAGCAGAAAATAAATAATGTTTGAATGCGTTTTTGATCAGTTTTCGTGCCGATAGATATTTCCCAAAATTCATAAAATCCAAACGAATTCAAATATTTTTGGTTGGTATCAGTTCAGACGTAGGACACATGAAGTTGAAGTTAAGCAAAATAGAGACTGGTCAGTACTTACATGGGTGGCCGCCTCGGAATACCAGGTGTTGTAAGCTTGGATGTGCGGGTGGTATAGATTAAGGCCGTATCCCGTGGAAACATTGATTCCTGAATGATCACTGAAGTTAAGCAACATCTAGTCTAGTCAGTACCTAAAGGGGTGAAAGCTTGAGAATATCAGGTGCAATAACCTAGGATATGCGGTTCGTGTGATGTATAACGTATCACTTTTCTTTGATGAAGAATTGTTATTATTAATTTTTACTTTCGCCTTCATTTTTTATTAGACGAAGCATTGTCAGCCATTATTATTAATTTTTGACTAGTATTTATTTTCACCTTCATTTTTTATTAGACGAAGCATTGTCAGCCATTATTATTAATTTTTGACTAGTATTTATTTTCACCTTCATTTTTTATTAGACGAAGCATTGTCAGCCATTATTACTAAACTAGTATTTATTTTTCACCTTTATTTTTTGTATTAGACGAAGCATTGTCAAATTATTATTAATTTTTGACTAGTATTTATTTTCACCTTCATTTTTATTAGACGAAGCATTGTCAGCCATTATTATTAATTTTTGACTAGTATTTATTTTCACCTACATTTTTTTATTAGACGAAGCATTGTCAGCCATTATTACTAATTTTTTGACTAGTATTTATTTTCACCTTTATTTTTTATTAGACGAAGCATTGTCAGCCATTATTATTAATTTTGACTAGTATTTATTTTCACCTTCATTTTTTTATTAGACGAATTGTCAGCCATTTTTATTATTAATTTTTGACTAGTATTTATTTTCACCTTCATTTTTTATTAGACGAAGCATTGTCAGCCATTATTACTAATTTTTGACTAGTATTTATTTTCACCTTTATTTTTTATTAGACAAACATTGTCAGCCATTATTATTAATTTTGACTAGTATTTATTTTCACCTTCATTTTTTATTAGACGAAGCATTGTCAGCCATTATTATTAATTTTTGACTAGTATTTATTTTCACCTACATTTTTTATTAGACGAAGCATTGTCAATATTATTACTAATTTTTGACTAGTATTTATTTTCACCTTCATTTTTTATTAGAGGAAGCATTGTTAGCCATTATTACTAATTTTTTGACTAGTATTTATTTTCACCTTCATTTTTTATTAGACGAAGCATTGTCAGCCATTATTATTAATTTTTGACTAGTATTTATTTTCACCTTCATTTTTTATTAGACGAAGCATTGTCAGCCATTATTACTAATTTTTGACTAGTATTTATTTTCACCTTTATTTTTTATTAGACGAAGCATTGTCAGCCATTATTATTAATTTTTGACTAGTATTTATTTTCACCTTCATTTTTTATTAGACGAAGCATTGTCAGCCATTATTATTAATTTTTGACTAGTATTTATTTTCACCTACATTTTTTATTAGAGGAAGCATTGTTAGCCATTATTACTAATTTTTGACTAGTATTTATTTTCACCTTCATTTTTTATTAGACGAAACATTGTCAGCCATTATTATTAATTTTTGACTAGTATTTATTTTCACCTTCATTTTTATTAGACAAGCATTGTCAGCCATTATTACTAATTTTTGACTAGTATTTATTTTCACCTTTATTTTTTATTAGACAAAGCATTGTCAGCCATTATTATTAATTTTTTTGACTAGTATTTATTTTCACCTTCATTTTTTATTAGACGAAAGCATTGTCAGCCATTATTATTAATTTTTGACTAGTATTTATTTTCACCTTCATTTTTTATTAGACGAAGCATTGTCAGCCATTATTACTAATTTTTGACTAGTATTTATTTTCACCTTTATTTTTTATTAGACGAAGCATTGTCAGCCATTATTATTAATTTTGACTAGTATTTATTTTTCACCTTCATTTTTTATTAGACGAAGCATTGTCATTGTTATTATTAATTTTTGACTAGTATTTATTTTCACCTACATTTTTTATTAGACGAAACATTGTCAGCCATTATTACTAATTTTTGACTAGTATTTATTTTCCCCTTCATTTTTTATTAGAGGAAGCATTGTTAGCCATTATTACTAATTTTTGACTAGTATTTATTTTCACCTTCATTTTTTATTAGACGAAGCATTGTCAGCCATTATTATTAATTTTTGACTAGTATTTATTTTCACCTTCATTTTTTATTAGACGAAGCATTGTCAGCCATTATTACTAATTTTTGACTAGTATTTATTTTCACCTTTATTTTTTATTAGACAAGCATTGTCAGCCATTATTATTAATTTTTGACTAGTATTTATTTTTCACCTTCATTTTTTATTAGACGAAGCATTGTCAGCCATTATTATTAATTTTTGACTAGTATTTATTTTCACCTACATTTTTTTATTAGAGGAAGCATTGTTAGCCATTATTACTATTTTTGACTAGTATTTATTTTCACCTTCATTTTTTTATTAGACGAAGCATTGTCAATACATTATTATTTTTTGACTAGTATTTATTTTCACCTTCATTTTTTTATTAGACGAAGCATTGTCAGCCATTATTACTAATTTTTGACTAGTATTTATTTTCACCTTTATTTTTTATTAGACTTGTCAGCCATTATTATTAATTTTTGACTAGTATTTATTTTCACCTTCATTTTTTATTAGACGAAGCATTGTCAGCCATTATTATTAATTTTTGACTAGTATTTATTTTCACCTACATTTTTTATTAGAGGAAGCATTGTTAGCCATTATTACTAATTTTTGACTAGTATTTATTTTCACCTTCATTTTTTATTAGACGAAGCATTGTCAGCCATTATTATTAATTTTTGACTAGTATTTATTTTCACCTTCATTTTTTATTAGACGAAGCATTGTCAGCCATTATTATTAATTTTTGACTAGTATTTACTTTCAGTCTGATTTATTATTAATATATTTTCAACAATTTTTGATTCTTATTAATATTTACTTTCACTAATATAAGTCTTCTGTCAACATATCATTGAATATTTAGTACTGATAAATGCTCAATCTAAATTATTCAAAGTCATCTAAATCAATTCTCATCTCGTGTTTGTAAAATTGTTTTTACTAATAATTATAAAAATGGGAATATGAAGCATTCGTTGGCAGTTTTATGGAAGATTACTGTTCGTATTTTATTGTTAGTTCTTTTCATTTTCATGATTGCAAAGGCAATGTTTCAGTTTGTTTTATCAAGTTTATCGATGTTTTATGTGGACAGGGTGCGATATAAATATGCATATCAATCTTTCTTTTTTTTTTTGCGATGTTATCATCTGTTTTGTTTTTTGCTTTGTTTTTGTTCTTCTAAGAAGAGGATATTTACTTGAAAGTCATTGAATTAAAAAGGGCCGACTGCTAGGATTCACGCGTAGAAATATGGTCGGTAGCATTTGACAGCCGTAGGAATAAAGGAGGAAAAAGAAAGAGTAGAGAGAGAAAGAAAGAAAGAAGACATAAAGGAAAAGATGAGATATATATAGATATAGGCAGGTCGTCAGAGGTAAGCAAGATATGTAGATAGAAACCTCGAGCGAAAAAAAAAAAAATAGCAAGAGAAGTGATCGAAAAAAATATTTAGGAATTAAAAAAAAAACAGGGTCGAATGTATCTTTTTCTCCTCCATGTTAATTCATGGCTCTCCACAGCTTCTTTTCTTTACGTGCTGTCAGCAACACTTGGCTCATTACAACTCTTTTTCTTTGTGATACTAATTTCTCCATGAATTTGCTCAATATTAACGTAAACTTTTTTCTAGTTTTCGCTCTCAGTTCCATGTTCATTTAAGTCGTGGATGTTCGTGGCTCTCCACAGCTTCCTTTCTTTTCGTGCTGTCTGCAACACTTGGCTCGTTACAACACTTTTTTCTCTTTGTGAGACTAGTTTCTCCATGAATTTGCTCAATATTAACGTAAACTTTTTTTCTAGTTTTCGCTCTCAGTTCTATGTTCATACAAGTCATGGATGTTCATAGCTCTCCACAGCTTCCATTTCTTTTATGCTCTCCGGAATACTTATTTTCATTCCCCCATTGTTTTCGTGGTACTTATTTCTCAGTATTATCAGGTAGATTTCATAACACTCTCTATTTATATCTTTGCTCCATGTCCATTAAGATCGTGAGTGATCATGACTCTCCACTGCTTCCTTTCTTCTCAGTAACACTGGTCCTTTACAAACGCTCTTTCTCTTTTTAGTACTTGTTCGCATTTGCTCAGTTTAAACGTAGATTCTTTTTTCTCACTTTCGCTATCACTAACATGTTTATTCAATTCCTGAATGTTCATGACTCTCCACAGCTTCCATTCTTTTCATGCTCTCCGTAATATTTAGCCCTTTCCACCCCTCTTTCTTTTCGTGATACTTATTTCTCCATGCATTTGCTCAGCATAATTAGGTAGATTTCCAATCACCCTCTCTTTATAGCTGCTCTATGTTCATTTAAGTCGTGGGTGATCATGAATCTCCACAGCTTCTTTTTTTCTTGCTCCCATCAACAGTTGCTCGTTTACAAACTCTCTTTCTCTTTGTGGTATTCGTGTTTTCATCCATTTGCTCAGACTTATCAAATAGGTACTCTCTTTCTCTCTGATCCATGTCCATTCTGGTTGTGAATGATCATGGCTCTTCACGGTTTCTTTTCTTTTTTTCTTTTTAGTAATACTTACTCATTTATAACTCTTCTGTATACTTTTCAATCTATCTTTTTACTTAGACGTATAAGTTACTCGATGCTTGTCTCATGCCTTCCATTTGACATGTGAGTCTTTAATTTATCAAGCCTTCTTTCGTGATTATATGCCCTAGAATTTCAGCCCCCCACCTTCAGCATTTTCTTTGTAGTCCTCATTCTCCTTAAAATTTTCTCATTCATCACATGCTCTGTATCGATAGTCATCCCAGTATCCTTCGCCAGAAAAAAATTTCTTTCGTTTCATGCCTTTTTTTAATTTGAGACGAAATTGTCTCGCACTAACTACCGCTCAGGAACGTAGACATTACATTGATAATAATGCAGTATTAGCCGTTTCCTTATAAGGAACATACGCCATTCATTGACCGAGCATCAAGTGCTAATAGAATTACACTTTTATTCACTCCCTGGCAATTAGGCTGAGATCAAAGTGTAGTATCTGTTCTCTATACCTCCAATGGTAATGGTAATATTAGCCATTTCCTTATAAGGAAACATTCGGCATTTATTGATTGACTAGCCAGTGTAATTGTTGATTGAAATTTATAAAATCTTTCTATTAAAACAATTTTTCTGGAAAATAGGTTTCTCAACCCCAGTAGCTGTTATCACTCTTTTTCAGTATTGATGGGGGTTTCCTTCCTAGCCTTTTGTTTGAAGTAGTGTGGAAAATTAACATCTTGATTATAACATTATTTTCTCTACGAGTTACTTCATGGGAAGTTTGTAATTTAAAAACAGTAATTTAACCTTTGAGAAAGGTATGAATCCTCTTCACCTCCCCAGCTATGGGTAAATAGTAGGACAGCTCGGGTTCTATAGTCTTGGATAGCAACTGGTCTACCGCAGAAAGAAATGGCAACCTACAAACCACCCACATTCCCTCCGTATTCCATCTGGGAGAAGTAAGTTCCTTTCGAACAACTTCTTCCTACGAACCTGTGGAATCGACACTCAAGAGGGCGTTTCCCCGATCAGGCCACGGTTATACATACAAATGGCCTTAAAACGTAACCCTCTGTCTCGAGTGGCCCCCGGGCCTTTTAAGAGGGTGAACCTTACTGTAAAAAAAAAAGCGTGAAACTATCAGATGTGCTTGTAGTGTGCAGGTTAAGGGCACAGAAACTGGAATTGACGAGCCGAGATGACATCCAAGCCGAGGTTGTTGCAGTCACCGCGCTCTCTCTACTTTCTTCAGGATCTACACAGGAAAAACAGTTATAAATTAATAGGTAGACCAAACTTGACAGGCAATTAGTTTAAGAAAAGGGGACTCAATTCAAACACTCGCAAATAACAGAGGAGACTAAACTCATTAACATTGATAGGACAACCTCTGAATTTAAATTTCTGTAAATAATAGGATAGTATGTGCTCTTTAGACTTGATAAGGGAACCAGCTAAGGAGAAAGAAAATTCTAAATTCAAATCTCCATAAATAACAGAGGAATCATTCAAATAGAAGAAACATTCAGAATTCAAATCTCCGTAAATAATAGGGAAGACTGGGTACTTTAGACTTGGCAGGGCAACAAGAAAAAGCCCTCTGAATGCAAACCGCCGTAAGCACGAGGACACCGCGCGTTTTAGCGTTGATAGCGCAATCAACCTAGGAGAAGGACAACTGTAAATTCAAACCTCCCTTATTAATAGATAGTGCAGTTTGGAATCTTTACCGTTGTTAAAGCATTCAGTCTATGAGAAGGAAAATTCTGAATTTATACCACCTTAAATAGTAGGGTAGAGTCGGCTCTTTAGCCTTGGTAGGGTATCCAATAAAAGAATTCTAAATTGAAAACTATGTAATATATATATATATATATATATATATATATATATATATATATATATATATATATATATATATATATATATATATATATATATATATATATATATATATATATATATATATATATATATATATATATATATATATATATATATATATATATATATATATATATATATATATATATCAATATATATATATATATATATATATATATATATATATATCAATATATATATATATATATATATATAATATATATATATATATATATATATATATATATATATATATATATATATATATATATATATATATATATATATATATATATATATATATATATATATATATATATATATATATATATATATATATATATATATATATATATTATCAAATCCTCCTACTAATTACTATCTGTGTTTATCATCGCTTGAACCGGCTTCTTCTAATGCTCCAGTTGGTAGCGGCTTGGTGAGAGTAGTCGTGGCTCCAGGGGGCACAGTCCTATGGCTACAGAGAACTCAGTATAGTTCCGCCACGGAATATGTGAGTGAGCGGCGCTATGTTGAGTCTGATTTGCAATCTCTTCGTCACCAAGGCCCATTTGGAACAGTTGGTATGATGTTCGCTTAACAAACTAACTGTCGGGGTTTCAATTCTCGGTAGTGGATGCGCACTGCTGATGAGTCCCAAATATAGAACGAAACGGCCGTCTAGTGCTTCCTGCATTCTGTTGAGGGTTCTATCAGACTCGATGAATTACTTAAATATATATATATATATATATTATGCTATTACTGAGCATGTAATAAATTGCAGAGATATATGTGGTTGATTTTAGTGGTGACCGTTTTTCGATTTTATCTAGGTCCCACTCCTCAAGGTTCTGGAGTCCTTGTATATCAGATCCTGTGGACCTTCCCTTTGTCAACAGAGGGAATGCTTACTGTGTTTGAAAGTTACTGGATTGTAGCTTTCTTGAAATTCATTTTTTTCCCTTCCATTCGTTATATTAATTTAATTTACACTATTATATATTTTTATATCCCAGAAAATAAACTTGATAACTGCTGGGAAGAAACCGGTTGTTCTTTTTTAGCTTTTTTAAAAATGCCATATAAATTTTGCTTTTTCCTAGCTATCGTTAAATTTTGTACCATAAAAAAAAAACTTACGTCCTGAAAAAAAAAAAAAAAATAGACATATTAATTGACAATAATCAATTTTCTCGGTATAGTTATTCTTATTCAATCATTGGCTTCTTCATATCAATGCAAAGGATAAAGTTTGGCCAAGTAACTGTGTGTCTGAATTAGTATTAAGTGCACAGACCGGGGCAAAAGTTCACACATCTGAAGAGAAAAGACAGAAGATAGAAACTGGTAATGGAGGAAAATATTCTTTCTTAATGGTTGCTCGTTATAGTCAGAAAGTCGAAAAATATGACATTTTCTCTTTTACTCCGGCTACAGATCGAAAACTTTTCTGTCATTTCATTGATCTCATCTTCGCTGTTAAATCACGATAATTTAGCACATTCAAATGTTGGCCTCAGGGTGTCAAGCCGTCAGTCGGTGCCATAAAGAGAATAGATCCAATGGAGACTAAAGACAAGACATTAAGTGAGAAGTTTATGGTTCTTATCTTGCCACACCCCCACCAACTATCGGAGTGTGTCCTTACAATTTATGCAGTGCCCTAACCCAACTTTAGCACCTTCTATGGTCGTTCGATCAGAAGTAAAAGATGGTTTAATCATTACCAGCCAAATATATTATACAAAATATCCAGTTACTCTTTGAAATCTTGAACAAGAGCCAACATGTCAAGGCATCGCTGTCTTCTACGTCGGCTGCGATAAGCCAATAACCGCATAAATATAGGAGACCAGCTTGCCGTAAAATTGTGATTCTCGTTGCAATTGGACCGGCAGCAAAATTTCATTATAGCTAAAACAGTCGACAGGGTGAGAGAGGGTAAATATATCTGAACAGATCAAGCGATAGGTTTTTCGATTCGACGTCCACCTTATTTTGTTCTGCTCTTGGACACTGCGCAATTTGACTCCGCAATTCGAACATAACGGATCGGCAATCTGTTTTCTAAGCGTCACTGGGCTTCAGGTCGTGTCAGGCTTTGCATATTATAAACGCATAAATTGTTACCAATGCACATTAGCCATTCACTTACATCGCTATTTACAATCAAGTTTATTTTTGTTTTTAGCCTTTGTTTTGAGATCCATCTTGCATTTGTTTACGAGTTGGGTTTATGTTTATCGATTACAATCAACTCTTGGTCAATATGAATTCCGGTCTCTTGAGGCGGTCAGAAAAACATGACTAATTTCTATCTTTGGATATATACAGGGTGTCCATAAAGTTTGTGTGCACTTTTAAAAAGAATTATAACTTTATTCGTATTTGCGATAGAAATAATTTGTAAAAAGCATTAGAAAGAAGTAAATCTTATAATTTTTAAAGTTATATTGAAATTTTTATTCAAGTTTCCACATGACCTCCATCATTAGTAATACAAAAGGCTAATACAATTTTGAAGTTCACGGAAAACATTTATATATATATATATATATATATATATATATATATATATATATATAAAAGAGCACACCAGAATACCAACTTCTCTTCCTTACAGAACTCTATAATGTAAAACAGGCACTAGTTGACAATGGCTTCCCTACCCACCTAATAGACCAACAAATTAGACTAAGTTTCCCCAAATAAATAACAACGACAGTCAAAAATAACATAAATATTTTCTACAAAAATCAAATGCACATCAACTACAAACAAGATGAATCTTTACTTAGAAATATAAAGAAATACACTATACCAGTAGACCCGAACAAAAAAAAAAAAATTAAATTAATTATCTCCTACAAAAAATTTAAAACAGCCAACCTTATTCTCAAAAATAACAACACACCAGCAAAATCAAAATTATAACGAAAAAGGTCGTCTTCTTTGTTAACTTTTCTATTACGGGCACACTTGTTCATTATCGCCCAAAAGTTTTCAATTGGGTTATGGTCAAGACTGTGACTAGGCCACAGGAAGAGTTGCAATTTATCCTCATCGCGCTTCCTCTTTAGATAACGTTTATTTTTAAGACAATATGCTTAGGATTCTTATCGCGTCCCAATGAGTTTTTTCGCAAATTAAAAGAATGCAGGAGAAATCTGGCGAAAGATGTTGACTTACGAAAGAATTTAGTCTATAGCATGCATGCCACAAAGAATTAAGACCGTTATTAAAGCAAAAGGTTACCCAACAAAATACTAAATAATTTTTTGACTTGTATAATGTACATAATGCACCGGTATTAATACCCTGTATTAATAAATTATTTTTATTACTCACTTGTCTTGGTAAAAAATACAAAAATCGATTTTTTTATGGGTTCGTCCATTTTCACTTCATATATATATATATATATATATATATATATATATATATATATATATATATAAAGTTTTCTGTCTGTCTGTTTGTTATCGAACTCTTCCTAGGGTTTTGGAGATAGACCCCATAACCATATATATTCTGAAACTACATTACCCTGTGTACTTAGATACGTATATTTTATTTTGATCAAAGGGGGTCCCTCTGGCACAAACCCACTTCTAAATCTTTTTTCCCTTTGATATAAATTAAATTTAAATTTGAACAAGGGAATGACTCTTATTCAAAATATAGAAGGAGAAAGCCTGAAGATGGAGGTCACTTCGGCAAAACAAAAATGAGAAATATGGACGTTGAGCAAGAAATCACTAATCAGTGGGTAGTGCCTTACAATACATATTTGTTGAGACAATTCAACTGTCATATCAATCTTGAAATCTGTTTATCGGTTCATTCAATCAAGTGTTGCATCAACTCCATATCAAAGGGGTCAGGTTAAGCTGTGTTTAAACAAACTCCCCAATAAAAATTGTTATACCTTTAAATTTAAACAAGGGAATGACTTCTATACATAATAGAAAGAGAGAAAGCCAGTAAATGGAGGTCACATCGGCAAGATCATTAATTAATAGTGAAATGCATTATTTTTCTCTACTAATTATAACAATGATTTAAAATCAATCATCATTTTTTCACAAAAAATGTGGCACGCAGTAAGGCGCGGGTAATTCGGCAAGTATATATATATATATATATATATATATTTTGATCTTAATTTTCACACTATTTCTACAAACTTCTAGTCGCTTAATATCACTTCCTTCATAAATATAGGAAACTATAAAATTTTACTGAAACAAACAAAAACACTCACTCTCTCACACGTACACACACACACACACACACACACACACATATATATATATATATATATATATATATATATATATATATATATATATATGTACATATAATCGTTGTTTATTTATGTATTTCGCTGTTTAATTGTATATCTTATGTCGACAGCTGCTGTCAGTCTTAAAACTAATTTATATACATACATACATACATACATACATATATATATATATATATATATATATATATATATATATATATATATATATATATTTCTATACGTTTCTCTTCGTGTTGAACAAGTCGTTTGATGAAAAACGTATAGAAATATATATACGATATATATATATATGTACATTATAAATCAATTGATTTAAAATGTGTTTTTCCGTTACACAGTTCTAACCATGTTTCAAAAATGGAAGCATGGTTAGAACTGTGTAGCGGAAAAAACATATTTTAAATCAATTGATTCATAATATTAATGCCCTGTTAATTTACATTGAGCACTATTTTGTAAAAATAAAAAAATATCTATAAGAACACCGGATTATATATCTTACTGTTCTTTCTTTTTATTTTATATATATATATATATATATATGTATATATATGTGTGTATGTATTGTTGGTTATTGGAATTTATTCCGTATACACCAATCATATACTTGGGTATATATATATATATATATATATATATATATATATATATATATATATATATATGTATGTATGTATGTTTCTATACGTTTCTCCTCGTGTTGAACAAGTCGTTTGATGTAGGATTCAACTTGGAAAGGAACTTGCCTATATTGTGTGTTATGTCCCATATACTTTCGACCATTTACAAGGAAAGAAAATAGTTAAAGACGGGAATTGTCTAGTATAGCATTTGGGATGTCAAAGGTTGAAAGTTTGAAGTCAATGTGGGTTCATCCACTGTATCTATAAGCGTTTGTACGCGACATTAAACTAATTATTCTGACATTAGGTTGAACTCATTAAAAAGACTTTTCTATTCTATCTGTTTAATCTAATCGATAGATTGGAAGAGACAGAGATAGATTTATTAATGACCACCCATATATATATATATATATATATATATATATATATGAAAAAACAATTTTTTTAAAGTTTCGCTATATTTATGGGTTAAAGTGCTCAATATCACAGATAGAGCGTATGTGAATTTTACATTGGACTTTCAAACCAACACTCAGAGGTGACAGTCTGTTGCATGATAAACACAATCGTCAGGCTCTATGCGTTGTGTTTTTGTTCGACTTTTTATGTATACAGGTCAGTGATGCATTATGGGTATTTTATTGCATTGTGGGTAGTTCATTGTATTATTCTCGTTATAGCTTAAATTTTTACACGTATTTAGCTTCATAAACAAAAGTAAAAATTCAGACAAAAATAAAAATATTAGTTTTTCAAATTTTTTAGATTTAAGAGACGCTAGTAAATATATATCAGGTTGGCTGAAAATCCGAGGTAAATTATGTATGCTGCTAATTTAATGATTAATGAATGAAAGTGAGTAAATGATGCTGAATTTTTAAATTATTTTGATATGGGACTAATCTATCTATCTATCTATCTATCTATCTATCTATATATATATATTAAATAACAGGAGGCTATGAATTTAACCATTTTTTTAACATTTTTATAGTCCTATATCTTAGCTTGGGAAAGTAGTATTTTTTGCAGGAATGGAAATAATTTTTAAAAATCCGTGGTGCAAATTTACATTTGAAGAGATTCGATAACAACCTTCTCGAAAATTTTCAGTCTATATATATTATATATACTACATCCAGTTGCCTCTCTCTAGGATCGAAATCCGGTTGAATTGGCGTCAGCCGGAGAATCTACCCCTGAGCCGTTGGCGCTCGGCAGAGATGAAGGTGAATTTAAGCGTATTTATTTTTAAATAAACACACAGTGACTGAGAGAACTCGATTCGTTTTATCGAAGAGTATTGCATTAGTAGTAGTGATAGTCACTGCTTACAAACTCACACTTCTTCCCCAGAGAGCTTAACCGAAATAATTTTTAAGAGCATATATACTGTATTAACAGAGAGTGAGAGATTGATTGCTATGAACAAATGTCTTATAGTTTTTTCGAACTTTTTATTCATTATTTACTATTGATTAAACTAAATATTTGTTGTTGATTGTTAGTAAATTTAATTGAGTTTATGTGGCCATTCGTAAATTGTTAACTTGTTTATGATTTATTTATTTGTTTACTTATTTAGAATTTTTGTTTATTTTATTTATTTAATTATTTTTTTTCGGGGTGGTTTAACTTTGTTTAGTTTAAAGTATTGTTTTTTATTGTTTCTTTAATATTTTAAATTTTTTTAATTTATATTGACATTTATTTATATTTTTTTTATTTTTATTGTTTTTTTTTTCGTCTAAACTATGTTACATTATCTGCGTTGTGTATAGTCCATTTTTAGAGGGTATTGGCTTTTGCCTCTCTATTTTTAAGACACGGTGGAGTAATAGATAGCGGCTCGGATTGCGGAATCGGAAAGTCGAGTTCGAATTCCAGTCGAAGCTGTGACATTCACTTACGTACTAGTACCCTTGGGAAAAGGTATGAATCCTCTTCTTCTCCCCCCCCCCAGCTGTGGGTAAATAGCAAGGCAGACCGGGTTCTATAGCATTGCATGGCAATTTGTCTACTGCAGAAACAAAATGGTAACGTATTGCGGGAAATAAAATCTGCCTCCTATAGAAAGATACATGATCACCTAAGCGAATATCACGCATGGCCCATAACTGACTGAGTAAACTTTTGTTTTCGTGTTTGCATTTTTAAATAAGTTCTGATTATTTATATAGTAGTTTGTGTTGTTCGGGGAAAGTGATTATATATATATATATATTTATATATATATATATATAGTAAGGAAAATAATCCGTTGGTATATAATCCAAGTAGATTCTAGTAATATAAAAATATTAGAACTGATCCACAAAAATATTTATTTATAATATATGTATTTTATTTATACATAGCAATAATATATATATATATATATATATATATATATATATCATAGTTATTTTAAAAAAATATGATTCCATCGCTACATAAGAGTTCTCATATTTAAAAAACAGAAGCTAAAAAACAGAAAAACAAAAAACAAAAAAAGCTAAAAACATGCCTGACGATTGCGTCTAGCATGAAACAGACTTCGCCTCTAAGTGTTGACTTCAATGTTCACTTTTATATTTACACAAACTCTATCTCTGATATTGAGCACTTTATCCCATAAATGTAGCACACCTTAAGAGTATATTTCTTCATATATATATATATATATATATATATATATATATATATATGTGTGTGTGTGTGT
>CAHIKZ030000903.1:292500-307500 GCA_903632075.3 Acanthosepion pharaonis | reverse complement strand
TTCAAGAATAACTAAATGAGAAAGTTCCATCGCATTTCCTGGTGAGAGCACAAAACCAATGACTACACCCTTATGCAAATTAATTGAAACAACAGCTTTAGTTGCCTTTCTTTCACCATTCGGTCAGTTTTAGACCCACTGGAGTGACAGGGTGTAATCGGTTTCTATTTCTTCCTCAATCTGTGAGAAGACCTTCAGAAGACCTCGCGATAGAAGGAGCACTCGTCTAGGGGTAAACGGCGGCCTTCCCTTTTGTCCTTGAACACACCCCTCAAAGCCGGAAAGGTTTTCTTAGCGTCTTCTCTCAGAAGTCGCCATTATCCTCTATCTGCAAGTACATTCAATTAAGGAAATTAAGCCGTAGCAAATTAATTGAAACAACTGCTTTAGTTTCCTTTCTGTCACCATTTGGTAAGTTTTAGACCCACTGGAGTGACAGTGTGTAAGCGATTTTTATTTTTCCCTCGGAATAGATCATTTGCAGTGGTGTGTAGTAATATGAATTTGTTTTCGGGGTGCATGATGAAATTTGTTTGACCCTGAAAAATATTGCATCATCCGTGATTGCATCAGATTTTTATCACGCCTAGACACTATTGTCTCAGCTGTCGATTAATTGTCCTACGGCCATTGTCTACGATGGACCTTACTCCAAGGAAGCATACGAAAATTGTAACGATGCGCGAACACACTAGCAAGTCTTACCAGTGAGCAAATCAAAGTACTATAGAGTAACCCGGAAACTCTCCTGATTTATATCCAATCGAGAATCTGTGGTCAATCTGCAAGGAACGACTTCGTGGAGTCGACATACGAAGTACTAACATGTGCACCGGGTGAGGTTTCATTGGAAAAAATACGAAAAAAAGGTAAATAATAACGGAATTATTCGTTTTAATTAATTTGCATAAAGGGGGGGGGTTGTCGGAGCACTGTTAAAAGTATTATGGACCAACAGAATTCCTGCCACTAGCCTCAAAAAATGTCATGGTTTCTCCACGTTACCCGGCATGACAGCCTCTGCAAGACCATTACGCAAGCGGGTGGACGGCAACGTAAGAGCTGGTCAGACAATATCAAAGAGTCGACGTATATGACAATGCCGGAACTCCCAAGAGTCACTGCCAACATATCACCCTGAAGTAGGTTTTCTGTTCCTTCTGTCTTTAGGTCCACAGGGAGAATTGTATCAGTCAAGGGACTAATGATGATGATGATATGTACTTTTAAGTTAACTATTTGGTAATCTACAGCTAAGATCCATACATACAGGCGCGCACCCTTCTCATTCCTTTCGTATTCCATTTGTAAGGAAGAAGCTATTTTAGGCCGGTATTTTATGGAACTGACTCTTGAGTGGATGCTTCCCTTAGCAACTACAATCTGAATTATCGTACATATCCTCATGATTTGCTCTTAGTTATTCCTTTACGCCCCCCTACGTCCATACTCAATCACTCACTCAGGTAGACACCACCGTGGAGCAATGGGAAACATTTCATAATAGGCGCTACTAAGTAGATTTTTAAGGGAAAGAGGTTGCCATCCCCACACCCAAACAGTTTTAAATTTAGAGTTTTCATTGTCTTAAACTGGATGCTAATCAAGGCTAAAGAATCCAGTCTGTTCTACTATTTAACCTATAGCTGGGGGGAGATAGATTCATAATTTTCCCAGTGGTATTTGCGCCAAAGTGAATATAATGAACTCTATTGAAATTCGAACTCTGCCCTTCCGAATTCTGTAGTAAGAATGTTGGCTTTGGCGCGAGGAATATTGTAGTTTGTTATATATAAGTTTGAATATAAGACAGATGAAAACCAGCCTTTCCCCAACCCCCCTTTTGGCCTTGTGCCAAATTTCTTGTAAAATTACGAGAATAAATATAGCTCTTCCGAATTGTCATCCTGAGTTGCTACCCATTAACCCACTCTGCACATATACCAATCTCATGTAAAAATCTCATTTAGTAAAATTATACTTTTGGTTAGTAAAAAAAAATAAATAAACGGAAATTGAAATGTTATATCAAAATATACAAAAACTTAAAAAAATAAGACTTAAAACACATCCAGAAATTCGGGGCCTTCTAAAAGCTGAAGCAATAAAAAAAACAGATACGACAAAATCCGTCCACACTCCAAAAAAAAAAAAAAATAATTAAAATGGCTGCCAAAGAACTACTTAACCAGACTCATCTAACTATACTTTTATTGTATCGCGACAGCTATTAGGGAGATATGATGAAATATACTTTAATGTTGAAAAAAATATTCAGTATTATTATTGTTTAGGTAATAAGCATTATAACATAGCACAAATGACTATTTTGTGAAAAAATAAGTGAAATTACCTGAAAATATAATTCAAGTACCTTGAGTTCCATTAATTAATTTATATAATAAATTATAATCTTTATATAATTTTCCTTTATATATATAAGCCTTCCTTTATATATCCTTCTTAGTTTTTATTCAACTTTTACAATCAAAATATCCGGTAGATTAAAAGTGACGCTAAATTACATCACTTGATCCCATTTTCTGCTAGTTTTAGAGTTGTTCTTTCTATATTTAGTATTTTACAGATCGTGAAAACTTTTCGGGAAATGTGATTAAATATACTTTTTAAAAAAAAAAAAAATTTATTCAGTATTATTATTGTTTATGTAATAAGCATTATAACATAACACAAATATCTATATTGTAGAAAAAGGAATTTTCGATAATATACGCATTTTTTACGTATTTATGGTTATTTTTTTAAACTTTTATCAAAAACGACATTCTTGTACATGGAGTTATGGATAATATTATACATTAATTATTAAGTTTTTTAATTAATGACTATTTGTGCTCAGTTGTTGACATTAATAGCTATCTTGGAATAATGCAATAACAAAAAATTTAAATTTCATCTCTCTGATAGATGTTGCAATCTGTTATCTATATCTAAAGGGATAAACACTTTTCTTGTGTTTTAATATATGTAAGCAAAGTTTCGGAATAAAAGGTAAATATTTTAAAATATTTAACAAATAATAGTTATATTTACGTTAAAAATGTATCTCCCTAGATTTTGGTTTGACATATTTATTAATATGTTAAATTAATTTATATAATAAATTATAATCTTTATATAATTTTCCTTTATATATATATATATAACCATTTCTTTATATATCCTTCAAAACAACCGGTAGATTACAAAGGACGCTAACTTACATCACTTGATCTCAACCGTAAATATCCACTTTGACAATCTTAAACTTAAAATTCATTGTCAAGCGATGTTAGGAATAACTTTCAAATTTTGGAATAATGCAATAATAAAAATTTAAATTTCATCTCTCTGATAGATGTCGCGATTTATAAGCGTGACAAAGAATAGGAAATCGTGGAGAGCCATGATCGCTCACGCCCTGAATGAATATGATACATAGAAGGTGTTTAACATTTTTACTGTCACTTCTTGATGGAAAAACTTATAATTTCAATCTCATAAGTTATGGTTTTATTAAAATTCTGAAATGGCTGTAAATAATTAAAAATTGCTAAAGGAATATTTTGATATTATTGGTGTCCAAAGAAAAACCTTCCTTTTCTCACAGTGACACTTAATTATTTATTTTTTGTCAGGTTATGGTAAACAAAATAAGAACCAGTGTACAGCAGAATAATTAATAACTATTTGTGCTCAGTTGTTGACATTATTAGCTATCCGCCATTGTGTTAAAATTTTGGAATAATGCAATAATAAAAATTTAAATTTCATCTCTCTGATAGATGCCACGATCTGTTAGAAAAAAAAGTTGGAAGTTTCTATAATATGATCCTTTCTGTTGGTGACTTAGTACAGCTGATCCCTCTTGACATTAGGAGGGATATTAATACGGCTGGTTTCCCTTCTCGAGCCGGAAATCAAGAAAGCAGCAGGGAGTCCCACAGGCGAGAAGTGTGAGAAAAGAAACTCTCAGCATAGAACTTACGGTTACATCTAGCCAATTAAACTCTAAATTGATGAGAATGTAGGAAAGATGACAGCTAACCCTAAACTTGGAGTTAACTCTAGACTTGATTCTAGTCATAAGCTTAAATTCATGCGGTCGATGTACAAAGAAAAGTTTTCAAGAAAAAAACAAAAACAAAAACAAAAAAAAAACCAACAAAAAAAGAGGTAAGTAAGCCCCCTTCACCCTAGGGTGGTCGGAAAATGACTGAAGTTGAGATGCCAGACCAGGGCCGATAACATTACAGACGTTTTTTTTGGGGGGGGGGATTTTGTCTTGAATCTAGTGATATATAGCAGAACCGCCAGTCCAAATATGGATAGTCCTAGGTATGACGATAAACTACATCCGACAACAAGGCCTCTAATCAGGGGATTGCAGGTTTTAAGGAGCGCGGAATTAATTACTTTTCTTCCCTGTTCCGCCATGACCCGGGGTAGTAGCACCTGTCAGGGTCCCAGCTATGGGCAAATAGTGAACTCTCAAACAAAAACAAGACACTATGAAAGTACAAAAATATATTTTTATAGTAAAAATACCAGCAATACAATTTTAATTAAAAAATATCAACAATACCTATTTATTGTAGAATTACCAACAATACATTTTATAGTAAAATAATCAACAATGCATTTTTATTGTAAAATGATCAACAATACATTTTTATAATAAAATGACCAACAATACATTTTATAGTAAAATGACCAACAATGCATTTTTTCTAGTAAAATGACAACAAATACATTTTTATAGTAAAATGACCAACAATACATTTTTATAGTAAAATGACCAACAATACATTTTTTTAGTAAAATGACCAACAATACATTTTTATAATAAAATGACCAACAATACATTTTTATAGTAAAATAACCAACAATCCACTTTAGCAAAATAATCAACAATTAATTTTTATAACAAAATGACGAACAATATAATTTTAAAGCAAATGGCAAGCAATAAACTTTATAATAGAATTATCAACAATACATTTTATAGCAAAATGACCAACAATACATTTTATCTGTAGTTGAAGGCATACAACTGCGTTCAAAATATGTTTAGTTGAAGCTATAAAATTGTGTTCAAAACATTTACATTTCGGCATTAATTAACCCATAGAGGTGTTGATATGCCGCTAAACAAAATCAAGTAACCAAGTAGATGTGTCACCAATATTCAATGCACAGGTGGACGGTAGATTAATAAATGTGCAGGATTAAATCAGGCAAGAAAAATTGAGTTTATTAAAACGTTAACGTATTTCTGAATCTGTTTTAAACTCTAAAGACTTCATCAGAGTAGGAAATCCTTAACTGAAACGAACTGTAATTCATTTAATCAGATTAAAAATACGGAACTATTTAAATACAGTGGTCCACTTTTAGAAAATATGAACATTTTTTTTGATAATCTATTTTGTAGACTAACATTCTTCAGACCTTCCTTAAGCCTTGACACATGTCAGAATATATAAAAAAAAGATTGGTTTCTTATCGAGAGAGAATCGGGCTTCTAGTTATAATATCGATACAGTGTTAAATCAATCTTCGATCTTTACAGAGTTATTGGCTTTAGCGGTTTCGCCTACGAAAACAGTCTCTTATTTTTAAGGTGGGCCATAAAAAGATTTCTCTTAAATAACGAAGAAACGGATATATACGTTTTTAACACTTGGCGCTTTACCGGTGGTAGAGAAAAATGACTCTAATGCCCAGCCTCTGGGTGTAACGTTGGGTAAACACTTGCGTCGTGTTTTGCTATTGGTTGTCTTATTTAAGTAGATTGGCACACAAAGAAAGTGACAAAGTGAAGGCATGCAATCATACTATCTCTCTCTCTCTCTCTCTCTGTTAAGTATAATGTTTATGTGATAGGGACCACCTCTTTTTCATACACGTGGACTCGACCAGTGTGTATTTGTACTACTGCCGGTGAATACCCGGGTGTTAGACAGTAAGAGAGATACACTGATAGAGTGAGGTAACCGCTTTGTAGGAGTCACAGTTGCGAGCACGTAGACTCAAAAGGAAGTCCTACTTCGATACTGAATTTCCCAGACTATATATATATATATATATAAAAAGAAAGAACAGTAAATATATAATCCGGTGTTCTCATGGTTAGAACTGTGTAACGAAAAAAAAAATATTTTAAATAAATCAATTTATAATATATATATATATATATATATATATATATATATTTGCTACTAATCGCATTTCTGGATCTACTAACCGTATTACCAATTTTATTATTGCGTCAATACATTTATTTGCTATATTTCATTCCTGCGTTTGTCATTCATTTGAGATCGGATTTCATCTCGGAATCCACAACAGTTTATATTTTTGTAACTATTTTATATCGACCGTGAAACATTACATACCAATTATTTGCGAATTCTGAATCAGGTGCTCAGGGAGAAAGGTTAAAATTGTTCAGGAACGCAGACCTCAAAGAGTTAAGCAAAGAAAAATCACGTAAATTAATAAAATTATGTATCGGTTTATTTTTTACTTTGCGATAAATAATTATGAAACTAAAATGTTTATGCAACTGCTTTCAAACAAATCCCATACAGGAAAAGGTTTAAAATACTAGCTTTAAAAAATTCATAAAAGTTTAAAACATATGCAGAGTTTCAAACTAGACATTGCTAAATAACAGCTACGTGGCTTATCCTGAAGCCAATAGCTTTGTAAAAGCTAGGGGTCGATTTGACACTGTATCGATATTATGATTGTCCTTCGAAAACGACAGCGAATTAATATTTTTTGATTTTAACAAGTTTCACAACCTAAATCAGGGCCAATGAATGGTAATCCATGAAAATTATTCCCTAAAAGAAATTCCTTATTTTTATGAGTAGACCTCAAGCAGTGTCTAAAATACATGTCTTGTAGAGGGTCATCACGTATTGATAAAAAATTATGGAACGTGAGTTAAATAATAAATCAAAGATAATTGTCCCATAATAGGAAAAATTTTTTCGGTGCTATTTCACTTTCGCACCCACCGTCCATGACTCTGTCAACCACACTCGGAACATTGTGGATCCCAACAGTGGCGTCAACACGAATCGACTTGAAGCAATGTGCCAGCGTTCCCAGGCTAAATTTAAGGCCATGATTGGGTCCAACCAAACAGGGAGATGATTTCTGAATAACTGGCGGAATTTATGTGGGCTCAAATGTTTCGTGATTCGCTTTTTTTCAATTTCTGGCATCAAATTACCACGGAACTTTATCCGTTGTCGCGGGGAAAAAATGGCGGATGGGTATGTGAAAGTATAATAACGCCTAATAATTTTTTATACTAGTGAGAAAACAATAAAAGAAGTATTTGCAATGAACCTAATCTGTTTAAAGACTAGCTATGAACGTGAAACACGGTATTTGCTCTATACTGACGAAATATTTACCCCCCCCCCCTGCCTCGGCCTTTTATGATTCAAAGCACCAACTGCAATTCTAGGAAGCCGTCATCATAAGGCGACGCAATCTCCAATTCTACCACAAAGTCATCGACCCTCACTTGGCATCTCGACTTCAGCCATTTTCTCACCGATGTTACTTGGCGTCTCTCTGTCTTTTCTACAAATATTTTAATGGTAATTGCTCTGACGAGATTTTTTTTAAATTTTTTTCCTAGTGTCCCGACTGCAAGAATTTAAGTGTGCTACTAGATTGGCATTTAGGTCCCACCCTTTTCCCTGTTGAAATAGCTGAATACAACCACCACTTCTACTCCAACATTTTCTTTTCTCGCACTTTTCGCCTGTGGAATTCCCTTTCGTTTACACGCTTCCCTGATAACTACAATCTTCAAAAATTTAAATGCAATGTTCAATCGCCATCTTTTATCTTCTTGAATCCCGTTCATCATTTGTCCTTTTCTCAATTCTTCTTCTTTTCTCTCACCTTCACTTTCTGTAAGCCCCCTGCGTACTAGTGACATGATTAAAAAAATAGCAAGTAGAAAAAGGAAAAAATATATAGTTACCGGAGACGAACGGTAAATTGAAAAGGAAACAGAAAAAAAAAACGAAAAATCTTGTTGGTTTTCGCTCCTCAATGTTCAGATCTCGATCGAGAGCCTAAAAGGGTTATGTCCAGCAAGTAAAATAGAGAAAAATAATAAAGAGATGATATAAGCTTATATTTATAACATACGAATATATATATATATACAAATCAAGCAAATTACAGACCTAATTTCTGAAAATGTCCGAGGAAACCCAAAAGGCATGTACCGAGGGAATTGAACAATTTTTTTTTTTTAATTAAAACCATACACACGGAACTACTTTAAACCTGGCCTTCTGCCATATTTCTATTTGCGTGGGTGCATGGATAAATATTTATTGGAGAAGGTACGCCAGGCGCATGTAGTTGCAGAAGATATTCTTTTCAAAGCAACTGTATCACACGAGAAATAAATCATTTAATGAGGCAAGCAGTTTAGTGCCAAATTGAAGCCATTTTTATTGTGCGTATTCATTGCTTGACATGTCAGGTATTTGGGACAGGAAGCCAATGAAAAATTAAGAAAACATGTCCTTTGTGAACTCAATTTGCTTGTTGCTTTCACAGCATGACAATGGTCCTTTTCTTTTCTTGTCGAGGAAGACCAGTTGTTAATAATGTCTGTCGCTCACCGCTAAAAGAATTAAACATTAGATATCGTAGTATAGAAATAAAACCGTATAAGCACGTCTCTCATCTCGCTAATCAACCAGAAAAAGTCTTAAGCGTTTAACGACATATATTGTCGATTTAGATAGAATGCCATTAGCATGTTTCTGCCTTTAAACTTTAAAATGTAGGAAAAGCTGAATAGGAAAAAAAAAAAAAAAAAAGATTAGATGCTCAATAAATAAAAAAATGGAAAAAAAAAAAAAGATGGCCGATTTTTACGTTTAAACGTGTTTAAATTAGAATATGGAATCCCGACGTTTAAACATGGACATGGAAAAACACATAGATAGACCTAAAAACATATACTGTAATTTCTCGAAAATAATACGTATTTTTTTGCTGTAAATTACAGGTGATAGTAGAGTTGTGTAATTATAAATAGTTTTAAACAAAAATATTTTTTTCGTTATTGATTTAGAATAATAAATACGTACGTGTTGTTTTAAAATAAGATATTATCCCAATTTTCATTTTAAATCCAACAATAATAATTCTAACATTTTTCATCAATAAATTTATGTTTATCAGTAACCGCATTTTTTTATTTGGCCAAAAAAATAAAAAAATCTATAAAAAGGCAAATTTCGAAGAAAAGAGGATATCAAGTTAACAATTTTTTAAACAAATTATCATTCACAATATTATTTTCGTCCTGTTCAAAATTATCTTCGGCCTCTTCATTCTCTTGCAAAATCTATTAATTTTTATTTAAAATTTGCACGGTAATTTGCATGTTTTGACGACATTTTCGCGGTAAAATAAAATGTTATATTTATCGTGAAAACCGCTGGTAATTTTCAACATTATTTTAACCGCTTGATTTCGAGTTTATTGTAAATGTCAAGGTCGACAAAATGTCTTCGTAATTATTATTTATTTTTTGACAAAATTTATAGATGCGTATTATACATAGGGATAGATATATTTCTTAATTTGTTGGGGGGCGTATTATTTATGGGTGCGTATTATTTTCGAGAAATTACGGTAAATCTTTTACATTCAACCCATTCTGAAGGATTTATTTTAGAAAAAGGCTAAATGAATTTCTTGCTTTGAAGCCATTCTGAGGATTTACCTTTAATTTGATACAAAAAGCTGGGGAAATATATATTAACAGCTTTCGACATAAAGTAAGAATTATAAAGAAAAGGTTCAGAATAATCATTAACGGCTTTTTTAAAAGTCACACTTTTTCTTTCTTCTTTAATCAGGAGAAACGCCGGTTCAGGGGAAAATGGCTATGATTCATTATTTTTAAACACACACACACACACATTCATTTTTGGATCTGATGAAGCCTAGAAAGGGGAAACGTGTAATCAAATCTTTTTTCAATGAAGCGCTTTTCATTTGTCAAATTTGTAAAAAAACATAAAAAAAACGAAAAATGTTTAAACATATAAAAAAATATGACAAATGGAAAAATATTTAATTGAAAATAGATCTGATTACGCGTTTCGCCTTTCAGATCCAAAAACGAAAGAAAAAAATCTGTTTCGATGTATTTGTGTGTATGCTTAAATATTTTTTATTAAATAATAGCTAATTCAAAATGCTTTTTTAATATTAATATTGACCTTACGGTTTTATTTAAATCTACCTACCTACCTATCTATCTATCTCATTTTATTTGTATCTATCTTCCTATCTCATTCTGTTCGTATCTATCGATCTATCTATCTAATTCTATTCGTATATATCTATCTAATTCTATTCGTATCTATCTATCTATCTATCTATCTCTATTCGTATCTATCTATCTATATTCGTATCTATCATTCTATTCGTATCTTTCTATCTATCTATCTAATTCTATTCGTATCTATCTATCTATCTATCTATCTATCTATCTATCTATCTTACTCGTATTTGAGTATACGATTCACTTATTTATTAAACAATATATTTATTTACTTTCGTCTACCAGCCTGGATATTCGAGAAATCGGAGAGCAGATATTTTTCTCGGGAATGGGACGTTATATCCAACTCCTCAAAAAGTAAAAAAAAAAATGAAAGTTGGGAGATTTCAATGCTTTTAGCCTTTTTTTTTGGGGGGGGTGCCTCCGCTCAAAGACAGTCATGTTGAACAGTCTGACGCCTAAACGGCTGTTCCGAATAGTCCAATTATTTTTCTGACGCCGAATCAGCGACGCAAAATTGGCTACGCCGAAATGTACTAAATTTCTGGGGGAGAACTGCATTAGTAAGAAAGGAAATTTATTGATGCCTTACGGAAAGTTAAAAAAGAACTCGAAAAGTTGACCGCTGGATATTTACCACAGAAAAAGCTAAAAAGTACAGAGATGACGACGAACGAATAAAAAAAAAAGTCAAAATGCAAGTTGAATCATTTGATCCTATTGAATTCCTGAAGGGTGTTGCTTATAATTATGAAACGAAGAAGTAGTTTCTAAGATTAAATAGCTTTACTAAATTTTTAATATTTTTTTTTTTTTTTAAATACAAAACTTTTAATTGGAAGCATTAGTGAGAAAGTGAGCATAACAGATTTGGCTGGGATTCGAACTTGGCACACCAATTCCACATTCAGCACCGATAATAGAAAAGCTTATCGAGAGTTTAGTGGGTGGGGGAGACACATTTTTTGTAGATATATTTTTTTTATTTAAATCATTGAAGAAAATTTTGTAAATTGTATTATGAATAGAACGAACCATAACTAGAGTACTTCGAAGTGGTGTAGTGGTTAATGAGTTAGTCTAGTTGACCATTATTATTGTAAAGGGACTTCACTCCTTACAGGGTTCTGTATAATAGTTCAGCAGTAATTTCTTTGTTTCTAACGAAATTGTCCTCTTTCTTAATGCTTTGCTTAGCTTTTGAAAAGCATCTTTCAGTAGAATCAGATTTCGTTTTCTTCATTTACCTCTTCATCTGTAATGAAATTCTCCTCCATTCGCTATCATATACACCCTTGTGCAAATTAACTGAAACAACCGCTTTAGTTTCCTTTCTTTCGCCACACGGTCAGTTTTAGATCCACTAGAGTGACAGGGTGTAATCGATTTCTGTTTTTACTCAGATTAGGTCATTTGCAGTAGTGTGAAGTATTATGAAACTATTTTCGGGCTGTATGATGAAATTTGTTTGGCCTTGACAAATATTGCTTCATCCATGATTGCATCAGATTTTTATCACGCCCAGACACTATTGTCTTGACTGTCGATTAGTTGTCCTACGACCATTGTCTACGATTGACGTTACTCCAAGGAAGCGTACGGAAATTGTAATACTGTGCAACCATACTAGCAGGCCTTACCAGTGAGAAAATCAAAGTAACTAGGCTGGTCCGAAAACTTTCCTGATTTAAATTCAATTGAGAATCTGTGGTCAATCTGCAAGGAACAACTTCGTGGAATGGTCATACGAAGTACTAACATGTGTACTGCGTCATGTTTCATTGGAAAAATACGGAAAAAATTAATTTATAACGGAATTATTCGTTTTGTTTCAGTTAATTTACACAAGGGTGTAGAAAGATTTATATGAAATCGTATATCAGCACTCATTTCTTTGTTTCGAAGAAAATTTTCTTATTTCTTCTTACTTCGCTTAGTATTTGAAAGGCATAGTAAATAAACAGAGAGTGCGCGTTTGAAATTATTCATATCATTTTAGAAGATATTCCCGTACATCCGAGCAGCAAACTGAAAATATTTTGATGTCACATTTCGATATAAAATATTGTCTATTAGCTTGCTTCAAGAGAACACATTCTCAAAATGACCATAACAGCTATTGTAAACATGTTGACCTCACAGCCAAGAATCGAGAGACTTTTCTTCGTATACATTCATGAAAGGACAAGATGAATGATGGTAGCCAACGCCTAAGCTTGGCTTTACGCTCTGTCAGACGCATTTCGCATCCACAGAGATCCTTATCTGCTAAAACTTGCCTGAAAACCTTCCTGATTTAAATGCCCCAGCTTCTCGGTCAGGGTCAGCGGTAGCAACCTTTGAATAAATTCGATTGTACGCCCACCCACTCTGACAGTAGAAATTGTTTCAATCATAATCAAAATTTAAGGAAAGTTGATGCGGTGTTTTTCCTTTTAAACTGTGTGTTTTTCTTAAATCAAAACTTCCATTTACAAACCGAGGCAATAACATCAAAGGCTTCAGTTAGAGTTAAAATTTGTGGTAGGAATTTATTGATAAATATAAGGAAGAACTTTCGCATCTTCACTTCGACCGTTTACTGATATAATTCTTCTCATCGTCGTAAAAGCATTTTAAAAACAAAATCTGTAATGTAATCAACACTTGGCATCTCGATTTCAGTCATTTTCTCACCGGCGTTACGTAGCGTCTCTCGGTCTTTTCTACAAATATTTTAATGTTAACTGCCCTGAAGAGCTTTTTTTTTCATACTCTTTTATTGTTGAAATAGTTAAATACAACCGCCACATCTACTCCAACAGTTTCATTTCTCGCACTATCCGCCTGTGGAACTCCTTTCCGTTTACATGCTTCTCTGATAACTACAGCCTTCAAAAATTTAAATGCAATGTCAATCGCTATCTTCTATATTTTGAATCCCGTTCATCTTTTGTCTTTTCCTCAATCCTCCCTATACTCAGTCTTTTCTCTCATTTTCCCACTCTGTAATCCCCTGCGTACTAGTGGCATTACAGCCTTGTTTGGGGTGAAATGATTCACAAAATTTAAATGCAACGTCAATCGCCATCTTCTATCTTCTTGAATCCCGTTCATCTTTTGTCCTTTCCTCAATCCTCCCTATACTCAGTCTTTTCTCTCATTTTCACTCTCTGTAATCCCCTGTGTACTAGTAGCATTACAGCCTTGTTTGGGGTGAAATGATTTACAAAACTTAAATGCAACGTCAATCGCCATCTTCTATCTTCTTGAATCCCGTTCATCTTTTGTCCTTGCCTCAATCCTCCCTATACTCAGTTTTTTTTCTCTCACTTTCACTCCCGTTAACCCCCTGTGTACTAGTAGCATTCACGCCTTGCTTGGCATGAAATGATTAAAAAAAAATAGCAAGTAGAAAAAGAAAAAAATATAGTTACCATAGACGAGCGGTATGTTGAAAAAGAAACAGAAAAAAAACGCAAAAGCTGGTTGGTTTTCGCTCCTCAATGTTCAAATCTCGGTTGAGGGCCTAAAAGGAGTATGCCCAGCAAGTACAATAGAGAAAAATAATAAAGAGATGATATAAACTTATATTAATAACATACGAATATATATACATATACAAATCAAGCAAATTACAATGAGACCTAATAGCCACTCCTTCTGTTTACAGAGGGAGGACTGTAAAACATAATGAGTATTCTTTCCAGTACTTCCAGGTGAAAATCCGAATTTACCAGATTCATAAGTAAGAACATGTCTTGGTAATAGGACACAGCACACTCTTAGATATGAAATGGGATACTCAACTATTGCAGATCCGGATGTATTAACGCACCTATATAAATTATTTCATTGCTCCTTACGGATACTAACCGCTGTATGCTGACATATTCTCATTCCAAACTCTGAATAATTCTAATTATATAGTCAGCTACACACTGATATTTAAAGAGGTGATTTTTTTTATGCACATTTCCTGTTTTTATTGAGTCATCAATACTAGGTGCATTATAAAAGGAATACACATACACACAGACACACATACCCGCGCAAATAAACACTACAGTTCAAAAGTTTGAAGACACCCACAGAATTAGCATAGAATGAACTTGACAGGAGAGTGAAAAAAACAAAAAAACAAAAAAATTGAAAAAGAGCTCTTAGAGTCCAATCAATTATCAAACTTTAAGAAACTTTTGCAATGAATGCCATAAATTTCAGCTGCAGTAATCAAGATTAAAGGAGGATATTTTGACGAGTGCAAAGTTTAATCATAAAATGCTTGTTTTTTGTTTTGTTATAATAGAATTTTTAACCATATATAATACAAACAATTTTGAATCTCGGTAGTGGATGCGCACTGCTAATGAGTCCTAAAATAGGACGAAATGGCCGTCCAGTGCTTTCTCCATTCTGTTGGGGATTTTTCTAGACTCGATGAATTACGATAAAGATTTGCCTAAATCCCCCAAATTCTATTACTTGTATATCCTTGCTTGACCCAGCTAATGTTCTGCGATGGAGCGGTTCGTGGGAAAGGAAACACGTGGCTCTTGGGGCACAATGCGTTGGCTTATGCATACTTGGATGAATATCACCACGGAATTTGCGAGTAGCGGCGCTATATCAAGTCTATTCAGTTTCTTCTTTATCATCGAGGCCCGTTG
>CAHIKZ030000903.1:285000-287500 GCA_903632075.3 Acanthosepion pharaonis | reverse complement strand
ATCTACACTGGAAAATCTGCAACTTCTATGTAAAGGAAACGGAAAGAAATTAGTACGAAGACCACCCAGACACGGTTACGGAGATAGGATCTATAACAATTTTATGGGACAACACAATAGACAGACAGAGCAATCAAAGCTAATCGCCCTGACATCGTTATTAGAGGCCGGAAAGAAAAAGAAGAAAAAAATGACTCCTTATTGATATGGCAGTCCCTGCAGACTGCAATGTATCCTTGAAGATCTTCAAAAAAGTATCAAAATAAAAGGACTGTGAAATCCAAATCTCAAAAATCACGCACGAGAACATCAACAATTCCAGTTGTAGTTGGAGCCCTCGCATTGGTTGGCTAAAAAGATCAATTAGAAAAGATCCAACTCAATCTGTAAGACGTTTGGCAAGTGAGAGAGGAGTTTCAGCTATGACAGTCCAAAGAGCAGTGAAAAAAGACTTGAAACTGAAATCGTACGCGAAACCTGTGAGGCAACTTGTTACTCCAGGACAGAAAGTTAGGAGGTTAAAGAGGACGAAGATCATCTTGAATAAGGTGGAAAATGATCCTGGAATAATATATATATATATATATATATATATATATATATTTGAACTTTATTTCAATCCTTCATGAACTTCCGATCCTTAACTATTATTAATTAATGATGAACATATCATTTTCGTTTATGACGATTTCATCACGATTCTTCTGTTAAGCTTGGAGAGTAATTATACATTCTTATTGCTCAAGGTAGAGTCCAATAGTGTTATAAAACCTCGAGAATGCCAGTAAGATATCTTTAATCATTTCTAAGATAGAACGATTCAAAGCTTTACCTAACAATTGGACAATTCTGCTTAACCAAGGAATTTTTTTTTTAATCAATTCACCCTAAGCAAGGTGATAATGTCACTAAGACGCAAGGGAATACTGTGTGTGAATGAGAATGTAAAGGCCTTTGAAAGAAACAGAAACCCAAATGTAAGTAGGAAGAAAGAGATAGACCTCTACTTCTGTTCAAAAAACCGGGGCGGACTGTGAACTGTTTGGTAGGCGAATCTGTCTACTCTTATTGAAGTAAAAAACATACAAACTTTAAAAAAAAAAAATCTAAGAGTTTAGGCGGAGACGTGAGAAGTATAGAGTTTAAGTAGACTTTAGAAGGAACAGGAAATCCAATTCTAAACAGGAAATAAGGGATAAACCTCTACTCCTGTTCAAAAGACCGGAGAGGAGTGTAAACTGGATGATAGGTTGCTCTATAGAAAATTTCTCATATTTTGCCACTTGGCCAGCATTTGGCAATTAGATGGCGACGGAAATTTTTCAACACCTCCTGTTTTGTATGAAAGGGAGAAACATTTACTCCAGCACAGATGCAATGCAGTCTTTGCAGATTTGTGTGCAGCTGCGTGCCAACACCAGCCAATAAATAAAAATGCATTTAATTTGACATCTAATTGAATGCTGTAACCCAGTGATTATAACAAATAAATTCGTATGGGAAACAAAACGAAAGGAAATGTCATTTTCACTTCACACGCTCGTGTTCACACTTTCAAATAAATTTACATGATTATAAGGCATGAAAAGGTATATTTACGTACGTATATTGCTAGGTATATATCTAGCACTGATATATATGAAGGTGCGCACGTAAATCTACATAAATCTATCTCTCTATCTATATATATATATGTGTGGTGTGTGTGTGTGTGTGTATGTGTGTGCATGTTTGCGTGTAAAATATCAGATATAACTAAAATATATATCTGTAAAGTGATAAAAAGGACAAAATATAAATTGGGATGGCCAAAAAGTTCATACGCTTAGCAAGTAGAAAATGTAATTAATAAACCGAACAAACATTTTTCCCACCCAATATATATATATATATATATATATATATATATATATATATATATATATATATATATATATATAAATAATCCGTAGGTATATAATCCAAGTGAATCCTAATAATATAAAATATTAAAACTGATCCACCACAAAGAGCACTCCATGTATTTATTCACCTGAGCATATTAATTACATATAATAGGAATTAAAAGAAACCATACCTTAAGCACTCAAGAAATATATATATATATATATATATATATATATATATATATATATATATATAATAAGAATTAAAATTACTCCATAGTTATGATCATTTCACCTTACAGATTGCGATTACCTGCAGGTGTTAATAAAACAGAACTCTTAAGTATATATTAATAAATATACATATTATCCCACACCGGTAGCACGACACGAAGTTTCATGCACAACGCAATCTTCAGGTGCTGAGTATAGACTGACTGCTACGTAATTTAAATTTTAATTAAAATATCTTGTCATCGCAATGTTGGCGCAGTCAAATATTATACGGGGATTACAGTTTATTATTCAAATTAAATATATATTTGCCATCTAAAATAAATGGAAGTTTGTATGCATATATATATATATATATCGACTATATATATATATATATA
>CAHIKZ030000903.1:235000-280000 GCA_903632075.3 Acanthosepion pharaonis | reverse complement strand
TATTGAAGAGAATACGAAAATAAAAATGGCTTCCGGAGATCTTAAAAACACCATCTCATATCACGTATTTTGATTGTCTATAAAGCGCATTTTTTCCCTATAATATTCACCTTGCGTTCTATAAATCAAAGGTGGGTGATGAGACCTAACTTCTCTTCTAATTATTACATCCTAAATAGCTCCCATAAATTTGGTACTTCTCTCTCTGTAATGAATTTGTTTTATAGTCAAATTCTTATGTTGGAATATGTTATCCAGTCGGTAAAATTAGGGATAGTGGGGAGAATTATGAAATCCAAGTGGAAAACATTTTTTCCGATTTATTCCTTTTTTTTTTTTTTCCCGTGTGTCTAATTTAATTTTTCTAGTTAAGTTTTTTACTTCTTTGTTTGGAGCCGAGTTCGAATTCCAGTCGAGTTTATTGCGTTCACTTACGCGCTAATACAATTGGGAAAGGTATGAATCCATCTCTCCCTCCAGCTATGGGTAAATAACAGACTGGACTGACCCTATGACCTTGGTTAGTGATATGTCCCGGAAAGGGATATATTTGTTCGAAGTAGCAAAGTGGTTTTGGACTACTGTTACCGAGTAGGACAATCTATCAGGTAACCGTAATGGACTGGTCCTTGTCGTAGTGGTAGGCGAAGACAATAGGCGAAGACAATAGGCGAAGACAATAGGCGTCGTCCTCTTGTACCTCCACATCAGTCTGTATTTATGGCTGACACCAGTCAATCATATTACTGTTAGGAGGAACCCAGGTGTATGCATATTCCTTACATCAGTTAGCAACCAGTTTAGGAGAAGAAAAACCCTGAATTCGGACTAAAACCACCCCGCTTCCTATAAATTAAAGGTCCGTGATGGGAGTTAACTTCTCTTTTAACTATTACATTCTAAATAGTTACTGTTGTGAGGTCCTAAGTCCTTCGTGTTACTACTCAATGCTCAGTCGTAATCTCTGCCCCTCCTCCTCCTCCTCATACTCCTCCTAATCAGAGTCATTATATAACCTGTCTATTCCGGATATGTTAATTAGTTAATCTACATATCACTAGAGCTAAACGGACATTTTTGTTTATCGTCACTGATAACGACGCATTCAAGTTAAAAAATAGGGGTGGGGGAGCAAAATTCCAAAATTAAAAAAAAATTAAAAAACTCATTTGTGGCATGTTTTGATTAACCAATTTTTTTTAATTTTGGAATATAGGTCCCCCCCCATCCTTCTTTTTAAGTCTCAAACGAGTTACTGAATTGTTTTGTGATTTCCCAAGTAAATCGTTTTCATTATAAGCTATCTAACATCGCCTAAAGTTCCGAAACATGAACATTTTTGTGTAGCGATGTAAAATATTATAATAAAAATCTTATAATAATATATTGCTCTACGTTTTATTAAACACTTTTTTTTTTACAAAAGTAAATGCTATGAACTGTGGATTCTTAAATCTGTCTGTTCTTTCTCTTTATATATATATATATATATATATATATATATATATATATATATATATATATATACATCATGAATCATTCATACAAAAGCAGATTAGTGCAGTTAATGATATAAATGACGAGAATACATCTTCGCAAACAAATTTATTAAAATTACATTAACCCACGAACCTCTAGATGAATGTTGTGATCCCTGTTTTTAATAAATTCAACTTGTATAAGGTCTTTTTTTGCTAGTACTTTCATCTCTTCATACAGACATCATCAGGCATGGAAATTGATATTTTTTTAAAAATCCATCCAGGTAATAACGAGACACAAAAGATTAGACGTGAATGGAAATATGTTTTTTAGAAATGTGTTATAGTTAACTGTAAGAAATTCTGGGGCGTGCGGTCGCAACGCTAAGGTTGAATTTTTTGAAAATTTAAGAGAGAGTGCGTTTTTTTACTAAAATGGTAATTGGAGAATTGTTTTGTTGTAGTAGTTTTTTTTCAGTCGATGTGGCATGAATTAAATTGTTCAATAAATAGAGCAATGTCGCAGCTATTATCCCGAAAGTTGCACGTCGGATCAGTTCTTTTTAAATCCAATATCTGGTGCAGTTCAATTTATATTACATGAATCATTCATACATAAAAACAGATTAGTGAAGTTAATAATTTATATATATATATATATATATATATATATATATATATATATATATATATATATTACACCGAAAACATGTCAAAATCGCTACACAATTCCAGTCGTGTTTCGATGCGTATCAAATGTATCTCATCAGGCGATTGTAAATTGCTCGCTAGTAATTTACAATCGCCTGATGTGTTGCATTTGATAGTTAAAGATAGTTTTATGCCTAGAAGTGCTAATTAATATATATATATATATATATATATATATATATATATATATATATATATATATATATATATATAAACTAGACTCGTTTCGAAAAACCCTCGAATTTTTGATTTGCTAATCAAATCAATCTCGAGGGAAAAAAGGTTTTAAAAAAAAGAAAGAGCTACAAACATGAACTTCTGCCGACAAAAAAAATCGCACAGATGCAGGTCTGAAGCCCAAAGAAAAAACCCCGATACGAGTAACAACTAACAAAAGAGCTCAATACAACCGTAGAGCAGACCTAGATACACCTAGTGAGCCAGACAAATATATATATATATATATATATATATATATATATATATATATAAACCTTCTGACGAGTTGATCGAATGATTACAATAAGGTTCGTCTACGGAATATACACGATTTCTAAAATTGTATATAGTTATAGAATCACTATCACTTTTTGGTGCCTTCTCGAACTTGAGGAAACTTTCTATAGCTTGTTTTCGCTTATTGGTAACTTTATATGTTATGCTATAGATATAAACTGTTAATTACGTTAATAATACATAAGTACTATCCAGTTATATAATTAGCAAATTGAAAAATCAATGAATGATCTTTTACCTTTATTGCGGAGATGGTAAAATCGAATTTTCCTTTTCGGTGTTATCATTTTCAAGATCGAAAACAAATTAATGCCTTTTTCATTACTTTTGTTCGTCAATTTATGACAGGTTATATAGGGTTACAAAAATCATAACGCTGACATATATATATATATACATACAGACTTCATTGAACTGGATTTTTTGACTTCAACAAACCCAAATTTTTTCGTTCTGTCTTACCTCTTTATCTTTCATTCCAATGAAAGAAAACTATCTTATCTCTCCTCAATACTGTTATTGATATATAATTTTTTTTTTTTTTAGCTTTCACAGTTATATTTCTATTTCTGGCACGAACACCGGGGTTGATAAGACAAACAACCTATATTTTCGTCTGCCGAAATAGGAGGTGATTTTGGATTTTAAGGTTTATTAATTATTTATCAATACATTGAGCACTTTTTGTGGATCAGTTTTAATATTTTATATTACTAGGATCCACCTGGATTATATACCAACGGATTTGTTACCTTTACCATATATATATACTAGGAGTATAACCTGCCTTCGACCGGGTCTTTCATTACTGGGAATTTTTGCCGTTCAGTTGGAGCAGTTTAAGTTTAAAGTCAGCCCACCCAAAAATCAATATTAGTAACAACATTTGGGTGCAAAATGGGAGGGGTGGGGTAACAATGCGAATGACGGGTGGCCCTGAAAAGGACTGTTTTTTCGTTCTCAATCACGCGCAGCCGTCGAGTCCTTTGAGCGGCAGTTTTAAGTATGAAAAAGTAAATTAAATTTTACCTTTGATTTTTGCGCAAAGTGTAAAAAAATCAGTTTTTTCGATTTTTCATCTTCAAGGTTGTAATTTTTTCCCGCCAATTTGGACTCAAAACCGACACTGAAGAATTATCTATCAAACAAAAAATAATTTCATCGAAATCAGATGAAAACTGTGGTAACGCATGAATAACTTCCGATCGTGCGCGCGCACACACATACGCACAAACACGTTTTGAGAATTATAGATATAGATCATTAATTATATAAATTAACTATAATAAATAATACTATTGTAATAATTTAAACTATTTATTTTTATTAAAGTTTTTATGAAAGACATACATCCAAGAACAAATAGTAAATAGTAAAACGTTGTTGAGAGTTATAATGGATAGGAAGTAGTGGAGAGCCACTTTCAGCAACAATTTGGACTCAAAACCGGCACTGAAGAATTATCTATCAAACAAAAAAATTAACTGAAATCGGATGAAAACTGTGGAAACGCATAGGCAGCATCCAATCACACACACATATATACAGACACATTTTGAGAATTATATATATATATATATATATATATATATATATATATATATATATATATATATAGCCAGGCATTCGAACCGTCGACGGCCACCAAGTATTCCGTCTACCCAATTTCATTCACAAGGCTTGGATCAACCCGTGGCATAGTTTTCAGGCACTTTCCAAAGGTGCCGCTGGGATCGATAAAAACCGATAACATCAGGAATTCTCCTCGTCAAATCAACTGTGGTGAGATTCGAATATATATATATATATATATATATATGAAAAAAATACTGAAAAAACAAACAAAAATCCTAATTTGCATTTATGCTGTTTTAATGTTTAATGTCAACGTCGGACGTTTCGGTCTAATAGACCATCTTCAGGCCATATTCATAAACCATAATTAACATAGACCATATACAATTCAACATGAAAAAGACGATGGACATAAAAGCAATACTAATCCAAATAGATAACTGAAATCTTTTATAAGATCAGCGTTCCGTTTAAATATTTTCATAATAAAAATCTTAAGCGGATTTATGAAGCAGGCATAATATCTATCTCACGCACGGTGAACACTAGACCTGGCTTCTTTAATATTTCCCCTTTTCTAGCAAGATTAATGCTCGACAAACGTACATATAAGTTTTAGATTAAAATAAAATTCTTTTCATTTTTCATTCAAAATACTCAACTTTTAGGAATACGTTTTCACAACATCACCCACGTGACGACGACGTGATCATATTTAAACGGAACGCTGATCTTATAAAAGATTTCAGTTATCTGTTTGGATTGGTCTTGCTTTTATGTCCATCGTCTTTTTCATGTTGAATTGTATATGGTCTATGTTAATTATGGTTTATGAATATGGCCTGAAGATGGTTTATTAGACCGAAACGTCCGACGTTGACATTAAACATTAAAACAGCATAATCGCTTATCAGAATTTTTGTTTGTTTTTTCAGTATTTTTCTTCATACTGTCGGATCTATATCCATATATTTGCTTACACACACATATATATATATATATATATATATATATATGAACGCGTTTTCAGGTATTACCTATAACGAAAGAAATAATGTCAGTAGTCAATTATTTCTGCAATTGCATGGTTATATTTTCTGTTTGAGTATTCTAAGATTTTTATCTCGACAGTTAAATCTATTGTCTTATGAAATAATGATCTCTGTTTTATAAACTGTTAAAATAAGGCTAAAAATAAAGTAGAAAGCAATAAAAGGGGGAATAAAGATAAGGGTTCATGCCTTTACCAACGGCATTTATGTACAAGTAAGCGCGAAAGACAAGCACAAAATCTCAACTCAACTCGTCGATAACACTTTTCTCAGCGCTATCCATCACACTATTCAAACACCCCGCTGAGACGACACGCCTCACGAATTCGACTTTTCCGTGCGTTGATAAGCTTTAAATAGCCTGTTATTGTGTTTAAATTTGAGCTCTTGACAAGAACAGGGAATAAATGAAAGACGATAGTAATTGGCTTTTGTTAAAGCGTCAGGGTTGTTGACATACTTTTGCCCGCCCAGTTAGAAACAGCTCTGATATTTAGGAAGGGAAATCATTCGCTAAGTGGCATCCTATACACTATGCGGGTTTCACCACATGCGGGTTCATTCCCATGTTTATTTGCTTGCTTGCTGAGAAAACTATAAAAGATTTCGAGTAATGTTTCCTCCGGTCAGCAGGACAAAAAAATATGATTAAGTGACCCTTAGAGAAGTTAATCAGTAAAATTACGTTCCGTGAAACATTAACTGGTAATGAATTGTTATGAGGCTCGGAGAACTGTCCTTTAACGTCAACTAGACGTTGTAGAGACATATGGTGAGGCTCTCCACAGATCAGGTGTGTTCATGAACCACATCGGAAAACCTTATTGCAGATTTCTGCTCCATAAATTGTTTGAAAAGGGCTTTCCAAGGAGTTCCGTTTGTAACAACGTGTCCATCTTAAACGGAATAGAACTATTTCATGGAAATAAAACGATGATAATTAACACAGTGTCCCTTATAATCGGAATAGTTCTTTTTCATTGGATTGAGGCGATGATTATAAGTGCAGTGTCTCTTATAAGCGGAATAGTTCTTTTTCATTGGAATTATGCGATGATTATAAACGCAGTGTCCCTTATAAACGGAATAGTTCTTTTTCATTGGAATTATGCGATGATTATAAATACAGTGTCCCTTATAAGCGGAATAGTTCTTTTTCATTGGAATTATGCGATGATTATAAACGCAGTGTCCCTTATAAACGGAATAGTTCTTTTTCATTGGAATTATGCGATGATTATAAATACAGTGTCCCTTATAAGCGGAATAGTTCTTTTTCATTGGAATTAGGCAATGACTATAAATACAGTGTCACTTATAAACGGAATAGTTTTCTTTCATTGGAATGAGGCGATGATTATAAACGCAGTGTCCCTTATAAACGGAATAGTTCTTTTTCATTGGATTGAAGCGATGAAGCAAGAAGCAAATAAAACAATGCTGAACTCCCACGCAATATTAGATTCCCATATAACAGAGGATGCTCAATAATTTTCTCACAGATGAAGGGAATAGATCAGTCAACAGAAATGTGGATTTATTGAAGGAGGCTCAGAATATAGTAGACGGATCATGTGAGTAACTCGGAAGTTTTAAGGAAAATGAAAACAAAAAGACACGTATTTAGAAAGAGACGGTTGAAAATTCTGGGAAATATAATGAAGAAAGGGGGGCTGGGAGAATTTGACACTCACATGACCTATTGAAGGCAAAAGGGTCAGAGTGAAAAAGCGAGTAACCTCCTGTGTCAGTGGATAGCAGATCAGTGAGTGGGAAAGATAGTATAAAAAAAACTTAGTTGCAAACGAAAAGATTTGAGTTAAAGGGAGATAACGGAGACATCCGGAAGAGGCATGGCATGTGGAACTAGAAACTTCTATCCTGTTGGATGAAATAAAGAGTTCATTACGAAATTCCAATCACCTGAGTAAGGCCGGAGCATACGACGGCCGAAAAGTTGTGAACATGACAATAAAGGAGGACAACCATCCGAACAATGTAAATAATTACAATAGCTCATATCAGAAATATAAACAAAATAATATATATATATATATATATATATATATATATATATATATATATATAAAAATGTAAATGAATATAGATCCGACAGAATGAAGAAAAATTTGGAAAAAAACAACAAAAATCCTTAAATGCAAAATTATTTGTTTTAAAAACATCATTGCATTTAAACATTTTTGTTTGTTTTTTTTCCAAATTTTTTTCATATATATATATATATATATATATATATATATATATATATATATATATATATATATATGAGAGAGAGAGAGAATGATAGAATAAGGAATTTATAAATTTAACATGTTTCGCTTTAACTAAAGCTTCATTATAAATGTTCGGAAATGAGTTTTGGAAGAGAAAGTTCCAGTTCTGCGTTGTTTGTTTTTCACTGGTCAGATAAGCCTCGCGTATTTTTTGTCTTGGGGCATTTGCGCGTGCACCCGTGTGTGTGTGTGTGTGTGCGCGCACAAACGTCTGAATTTTGTGGCCAATTTTGTGCCTGTCTTGGAAACGCAGGGACATTACCAGACAGGCGCAAAATAACCCACTAGAATCCAGAGGGGCACATGTAAAAATATATCAAAATAGGAGAGTGGTCAATTCTAACAAACCCAATGAATCAAAATATATTATTCTACCTACTAACTCTATCACAACTATAATTGAAAAGAATTTTATCTAAGCTTAACATAAAACTTCTAAAACAATAAAAGACTTAATTAATACAAAACGAAATAATAAGCTAAAAATCGAAGGAGGAATTTACTCTATCACCTGTAATAATTGCCACAAAAACTAAATAGGAGAAACGTCGAGATATTTAAATAAAAGATTATATGAACACAAAAGGGATCTTTTACAAAACAACACACTCAATGAATTAGTTACTCACCACAAAGAGACGTGGAGGCACGGTGGAGTAACAGATAGCGGCTCGGATTGAAAAATCGGAGAGCCGAGTTCGAATTCCACTAGACACCATTATGTTCACTTAGGTGCTAATATCATTTTGGGGAAGGTATGAATACTCTTCATCTCTACCCTGTTCTATCGCAGAAAAAAATGACAACCTACTGTGGGGAAAAAAATCTGCCTCGTCAATCATACATCGAAAGATACATGATCACGTTTATCACGCATGACTGACTGATAATTGGGACTGGGAATAATTTTTATGTAAAATCTACTTTAATCAAAGAAGAAATCAATTTACTAATTTAAAATGTATAGAAAGTGCTTTAATCGCTAGAATATTCACAGTAATTTTACGTTTAGGTTCTTACAACATTTCAGTTTGCTCGGCAGATTTTCTATTATTATAATGTGGGATATTTAATAACGAAAGTGATGGAAGCATGAACAAAAATAAAAAGGAAATTAAATAAAATCACCTTGACTATATACCCAAAACAGATATTTAAAAAAATTAAATTTGAATTTTAAATTCTCAGCGTCCCGTTTCCTTGCGCATGCGTAGTCGTATCAACATAAACATCACATTCGTCCGATGAAGTCTTAAAGGGCAAATGATTATTTGTAAAAGTACCTATTCCATTATGAGCAAGGGGACAAAAACAAACTCAATGCAACAAAGTTACGTGATCAAAAAGAAAAAAAAAATAATAATTAAATTTTGAAATGAGATTGATTGATATAAATTTTCCTTAAAATAACTCTTTAACCAAAGAATAAAAGAAAGATGGAGAATTCTTGAAGAACTTAATGCGTCCAAACTTAATAAGAAGAATTGATACATAGACTTTATTCCTAAAGAGATATACTGTCTGTTTTGTGATGTGGACAAAAGATGAAATTCAATTGATAACACAGAACTGACGGCCATTAACGAGGCAAAAAGGACAGATCCAACAAACGATAGAAATTATTTGATTATTTGCAAAGAGAAAAGCGAGAAACAAAGAATTTATGGCAAAAGTTTAACTTAGGACCAGGTTAAAGATAAACGGTGTGTGAAAATTACGTTTTTTTTTCTATTGTCACCAATATTTACTGCATACCCGTCCGAAAATTTTAATAGACTACCTCTGTCCCATAATAGCTGTTACATTTAATGTACAAAATATGTTTGAATATGTAACAATTATTATGGGACAGAAGTAGGATTATAGAAATAATAATAGACTACATCTGTCCCATAATAGCTGTTACATTTAATGTACAAAATATGTTTGAATATGTAACAATTATCATGTGACAGAAGTAGGATTATAGAAATAATAATAGACTACATCTGTCCCATAATAGCTGTTACATTTAATGTACTAAATATGTTTGAATATGTAACAATTATTATGGGACAGAAGTAGGATTATAGAAATAATAATAGACTACCTCTGTCCCATAATAGCTGTTACATTTAATGTACGAAATATGTTTGAAGATGTAACAATTATTATGGGACAGAAGTAGGATTATAGAAATAATAATAGACTACCTCTGTCCTATAATAGCTGTTACATTTAATGTACTAAATATGTTTAAATTTGTAACAATTATTATGGGACAGAAGTAGGATTATAGAAATAATAATAGACTACCTCTGTCCCATAATAGCTGTTACATTTAATGTACGAAATATGTTTGAAGATGTAACGATTATTATGGGACAGAAGTAGGATTATAGAAATAATAATAGACTACCTCTGTCCCATAATAGCTGTTACATTTAATGTACGAAATATGTTTGAATTTGTAACAATTATTATGGGACAGAAGTAGGATTATAGAAATAATAATAGACTACCTCTGTCCCATAATAGCTGTTACATTTAATGTACGAAATATGTTTGAATTTGTAACAATTATTATGGGACAGAAGTAGGATTATAGAAATAATAATAGACTACCTCTGTCCCATAATAGCTGTTACATTTAATGTACGAAATATGTTTGAAGATGTAACGATTATTATGATTTGGTTTGTTTTACGGTATATCAACCTCAATGAGTTATTTATTGCCGACAAGACTTTTATTGCTAGTAATATTTTTTTCCAAAAATGTATTGTTGGTAATATTTTCCAAAAATGTATTGCTGTTATTTTTTTCTTTTTAAAATGTATTGCTCGTAATACTTTTTCCAAAAAAATATTGCTGGTATCAAAACCTATTTTTATGTTTTCATAGTGTTTTGTCGCCTTTTGGGGGTTAACTATTTGCCCATAGCTGGGTCCCTGACAGGTGCTACGACACCGGGAACACCAGCAATTAAGAGGTTGTTCCACGCTTCTCAAAACCTCCTAATCAGAGGCCTTGCTGCCGGATATAGTTTATCGTCTTACCCAGGAATTATTGTGACAGAAGTAGTATTATATAAATAATAATAGACTACCTCTTTCCCATAATGATTTGTACATTTAATATATGAAATGTGGAGGCAAATGGAACAATTATTATGGGACAGAAATAGTATTATATAGATAATAATAGACTACCTCTGTCCCATAATGATTTGTACATCTAGTGAATGAAATGTGTAGGCAAATGGAATAATTATTATGGGACAGAAGTAGTATTATATGAATAATAATAAACTACATCTGTCCCATAATGGTTGGTACATTTAATGCATGAAATATGTATTTAAATGTAACAATTATTATGGGACAGATGTAGCATGAATCATGGCAGTGTTCATTTTCAATGACATTATGATTAATTTTAAATTTAAGAATATTTTATCTAAGCCTGTTTGAATAATTTGGCATTTTTATTCATTATTGATGTTATATTGCATCTGTCCCATAATAATTGCTACTTTTAGTGTGTGAAATGTATACGCAAATGTACCAACTATTATGGGTTTGAAGTAATATACAATGCATACATTCATATAACAGTCGTCGAATTACATTCTTTTTCGAAGAAACGGCATTTGCATTTAAATATGCGAAATATCCATAAATGTCTCAAGTCGAATCCATGTCGGTCTTTAATAATTTTCAAATTAAAGCGCATTTCATCTAACTTGAAAGGAATTAGATTCATGGCGATACATACATTTATTTTTTCGTAATGGGCAAACGTAATCCCCTTTTATTTTCTAGAAAAGCGACTTAAAATGTTTATCTTAACGAAAAATCTAGGAATATCACTTTTAAAGTAGCCGCTGTGTTAATACAAACATTCGTAAGAGAAAGAATCGTGTTTAAGATAAATAATGAACGGCAATAAAAACAAAAGATTAGATTTATAGGAAAACGAATAAAGATCGTGAGATTTTCTCGCTAAAAAATACGAGGTTCGGAAATCCGTCAGAGAAATCCATTTGGAACGTTTAGACTTTAAAGCGAATATATTGGGCTTTAAGAGAGAAATTGATATGAGAATTCATATACAAGAGTGTTCGCATTCTTTTCTTTGCTCATGGAGGCATGAGTTTTATGTAATATACACGTCTTGTATTTCTGTTCAGCTTCAAGCATGTGTGTATGTAGCTAGCGTGTGTGTTTGTGTGTACGCGTGAATACGCGGGGCTAGATTTAGAGTAACAAAAACCTCTATCTGTAACTGATGAGTATTTTAGTAGTATTTACGATTCGTGCCTGACTGGAGTAATCTGAAAAGCATATTTTTTTTCTATCTACTCATCGAATAACGATTGTCCTCATCTCTCAATAACATGTCAGTCCATCTTCCATTTTTGCCTTTCACAGCCCGACGGCAGTCCCATTCAACTACAACAGCCCTTCGCATTCTCTTCTTTGTCATTGCGTCTCCATTTTAGCCTGTATGTCTGATTTATTTCCCTTCTTGAAGCTTCTTCCAGCAAGGTTGAAATCCCTTCGCCATACAAACTCACGGAGATATCTTCTTTTTCTCTAATGCCATTTTATTGCATGTCAAAACTAACAAGATCTCTATCAGGATCATTGCAAGACAGTAGAAAGAGCAACGGGGTAAAGAATGGGGTTTTGAAGCCGGCAGGCGATAAAAATAAGAAGGCCAGACTCGGGGAGGTAGAAGATAAAATGGCTGCCGAATAAGACACCACAACAAACTGAAGCAGTTTTCTCGACTGATTACTTTCTTTGTCATTTTAATAAGAATCGTTATTCGTAATGCTGCCTTGTTATGGGAAATATTAAAACTGCCTGGCTGGTTCGTTTATTAAATACTGGTAATAAAAATGACAACTTCAGTTTGTCGAAAAATGATTTCATTGCAATTTCTGAAAACTGATTAGCATTCAGAATTGCAACAAAGTTCATAATTTCTTTTATATTTACGAGACGAAAAGATAAACATTAATGAATATTTATACTGCAAAATTATAGCTAAAACAAATTCGCCATATATATATATATATATATATATATATATATATATATATGAACATTGAAGTGAACACTTAGAGGCTGTTTCATGCTAGACGCAATCGTCAGGCCCCGACGATTGTGTCTAGCATGAAACAGCCTGTCGCCTCTAAGTGTTCACTTCAATGTTCACTTCTATATTTACATACGCTCTATCTCTGATACTAAGCACTTTATCCCATAAATATAGCACACCGTAAGAGTATATTTCTTCATATATATATATATATATATATATATATATATATATATATATATATATATATGATTATTTATTTAAAAATATGATTCCAACGCTACATAAATTTTAAATAAATAATTATATTTATGCACTACTTTTGTATCGAGCACTATTTTTTAAAAATAATAACAAAAATACTAAAGCACTTTGGATTATATACCTAACGAGTTCTTTCCTATTTTCTATATATTTTTACACACACACACACACATATATATATATATTACACCAAAAAAAATTACCTCAATATCGGAATAGACCAGAGTAGCTGACGAAAGTCGTTAAGGAAAGGTTTGAAATAGTCTATTCCGATGTTGAGGTATTTTTTTTGTTGTTGTTGTAAAAAATACATACGCTCTGTTAAAATAAAAACATCGAGCTCTCTGTGGATCAGTTTTAACAATTAATATTACTAGGATCCACCCGGATTATATGTCTACGGATCGATTACTATATATATATATATATATATATATATATATATATATAAATGAAAAAGACAATAGGAAAACTGTAATAGTTGCCGACCCGTTTCGTCCGATGTGGAAAATCCTCGAGAGTACCGCCATTGAATATTATCCAAATATTAATCTACGCCCAGGCTTTTTCACTATTTCACCTTTCTTAACAGAATTACTACACTCCCAAAACAAACATACAGAACGCTATCAAGAAATCAAAAGAAAATGGTTGAATCCGTCAACACAGCAATAAAAGCAATATCTCCACACGTGACAGTAATTGACGTAATTTCAATTAACAGTATGAAAATAGCGTTCTCTAAATTTTTCCAGTTGCTCAGGACATTTTGTTTTGTTATTATTATTAGTTACTTTGTTTAATAAATTCATTTCGTTTCGCCCTGAAAAAGTCCACATTGGACGAAACGCGTCGGAAACTATTACAGTTTTCCTATTGTCTTTTACATTTACAAATAGTGTCTTTTTCTACAGGTTAACTCTGAGAAATTTTTCATATATATATATATATATATATATATATATATATAATTATTGTTTATGTAAAAAAAAAAATTATAACATAAATATGTTATAAAATCACTACAAAAATAGCCATTTTGTTTCAGCACACTCGGTGTCTTATCAAGTGATGATGTTGAATATAAAAAAATTTTTTTTTATATTTAACATCATCACTTGATAAGACAATTTTTTTTATCTTCAACATCATCATTTGATAAGACAATTTTTTTATATTCAACATCATCACTTGATAAGACAACTTTTTTTATCTTCAACATCATCATTTGATAAGACAATTTTTTTATATTCAACATCATCACTTGATAAGACAACTTTTTTTATATATTCAACATCATCACTTGATAAGACACCGAGTGTGCTGAAACAAAATGGCTATTTTTGTAGTGATTTTATAACATATTTATGTTATAAATTTTTTTTTTTATAAAAAATAATTATATCTGCTCTACTTTGTATTGAGCACTCTTTTAAGGATAGTAATTGTTGGTTATTGGAATTCATTCCGTATATACCAATTATATACTTGTATATATATATATATATATATATATATATATATATATATATATAACACTTAGAAGACCTAGCCTGTTCATGCAATATGAGAGCTTTAGCCGCTCTCGTTTTCTTTTAAGAGAACACTAACGATTTTTTCCTCGTCTATTTCTGGAGCTTCTTTATGTCTGTAACCAATTTTATTCGTTTTCAATTTTACAAATTAAATTGTGTTTTTTTTTTTAAATTGGGTTGAAAAGCGACTTTATGGTTTAATCGTGCGCCACTTTGTTCACCGATGAGTCCACAAAAAGTATTTTTCTTTGTTCTTGTCAGAAAGGTTTGATCTCTGACGAAGGGTTGGCCGAAAGGTTCCATATTTATTTGCCTTTTTATTCAGATGCGTTCAGCGTTTTCCATTTAAGGCTATAATAAGATTCCGTAGTATCAAGTTATTGTTCAAATACACCCACACACACGCGCGCTCACACACACACACGCGCTCACACACACACACGCGCGCACACGCACACACACACACATACATATATATATATATATATATGGGGGTATGGGTGTGGGGGTGTCTGTGTGTGTATCAATTCAGATATAAATAAAATGTATCTGTAAAAAGACAATATGAATAAAGACAAAAAGAAAAACTTTTCTTTACCAACGCGTTTCGTCCTACCTTTATAACCACCATCAGATGACGAAATGCATTTGTAACGAAAACTGTTTCCTTTTGTCTCTATACATATTATCTTTTTACAGATATATTTTATTTATATTTGAATTTACACACACACACATGTCCCTTTGTCATATATATATATATATATATATATATATATATATATATATATATATATATGAACATTGATCCAACACTCAGAGGCGACAGTCTGTTTCATGCTAGACGATTGCGTCTAACATGAAACAGCCTGTCGCCTCTGAGTGTTGACTTCAATGTTCACTTTTATATATACATACGCTCTATCTTCGATATTGAACACTTTATCCCATAAATATTGCCCACCTTAAAACTATATTTCTTCACATATATATATATATATATATATATATATATATATATATATATATATATCTGCATAAGGAGTATTGAAACAGAATATTCTGATCGTATTAGAAAACGAAGAAAAACTCCACTAAAAATTATTCATTCTGTTTTTACGGCTTATCAACCTTTGTAGGTTATTTAAATTCAGAAAATATTTTTTCTTTATTGTAAGAATTTTATTCCAAATAATAATAGTTTAGTGATACAAGTCTTACTAATTAACCCATAGCTGGGAGGGGAGAAGAGGGGGATTCATACGTTTCCCAAAGGTAATTGCGCGTAAGTGAATATAACGAACCCAACGGGAATTGGAACTCAGCTCACCGTTTAACAATTCCGAGCCATTATCCATTACACCACCCGCACATCTAAGCTTACAGCACCTGGTATTCTCAAACGGACAGTCATCGAGGTATTGACCAAGCTTGACGTAGCTTAACTTCGGTCAAAGTGCGGGAACCAGTATTTCGACGTGATGTGGCCGTAAGATCACTCTACTAAAAATATAAAATTCTTACTTTTAACAAAAGAAGACAAATTATATCATTGATCCACAGAAAATGTTTAATCTATATTATAAGGGAGTCGCGTGTGCTTTTTTCGGTACGTGTCGACTCAGAAAAGAGATGACATTCAGCGTTAAAATCGCATATACACTTTTATATATTTATAGTCAAGAAAAGTACAAAATTTAGTTTTTGATTTTTAATGATTAAATGATATAATTCAATAATTAAGAATCAATCGATTCATGGAACTCTTCACAATTATTTTCCAGTAAGTACAATTTTATTTTTAAGAACCGCCATATTTAAACGTCACACAGATTCCATTGTGAAAATCTTCGAAGGTAAATACAAAATTTCAATTAAACGCTTGTTCGAAAATTATTGTTCTAATTGTAAAAAAAAATTCTTACTTTATTGGAGACCTAAAACAAATCATGAAATGTTTCAAACCAAGAATTATATGTTTTAAATAGTATTTTAAATGTAAATGAAAATCCAGAATTACCAGAAATTTTACATTATTAATTCTTAGCTTCTTTTTATTGTACCTACCCATTGTTACATTTTAGAGGGTAAAAAAACAAAATAACAAATTAAACGAAATTCATTGTTTATCACTAAGACAAAAACTGATTTTTTTTAAACGAATACTTTTCTTTTGAATACAAATAAGTCTCTTTGCTTCTTTTTATTGTTACATTTTTAGAGCTTAAAGAAAAAGGAACAAAATAAATTAGTTTTTAATCGGTGTAAATCAAAAATATTTTGTTTTAAGAAAAAATATTTCTAGGATAAACGAATACTTTCCATTTGAACCAATACACTAAATTTTCCACCTACAAATGACAATTTTTTATTTAACTTTTAATTGTTAAATGTTTAGAGCGTAAAAGAGAAAATAAATTAAACGAATATATTTTTATCACAGCAACTCAGTCAAGAAATTCCTAACATAAAAGAATATTTTAATACGTGAAATCTTAGTTTCTTTTATAGTTAAAATTAATTTTAAATCAATGTAAACTAAAACTGTTTTTAAGACACTATTTATAGAAAGAACGAATACTGAAATGTTTCACCTATCAATAAAGACTCATAGGCTAAAAGAGAAAATAAATGAAACGAATACATTTTTATCACTGTAACTCGATAAGTAATTATCAAATCAGATGTTTGTCAGATGTAAAAAAAAGAAGAAAACAAAAATAAAAATAAAAAACGAAAAACGCCGGCATATTTAGCTAAAAAAAAATAAAAAAAATAAAATTAAATTAAAACTAAAAAATGTATACTTAATAAAGATTTTAAAAAAATAGACTTTCATTATTACATGTAAGAAAAATATACCCTCTCGGTTACCCCTGTCTTATTCCTTTCCCTATCACAATCACCAGTGTTGCTAAACTTCTTTTAATCCAGTCATGTACCATGTACTTCTGCTAATATATATATATATATATATATATATATATATATATATATATATATATATATATATATATAACACACACCCACGATTCGCAGCAACCAATAAAACTGTCAGAATGACCAAGTCAGGAAGATTCCATCATCTATATTAAAAATAGCTTGAAAGAGGCCGTTTAACCAAAACAAGGACGGACCAAAATTAGCGCTATGAAAGCCGACGTTTGACCAACACAAGGCATGACCAAAATTAACGCTATGAAAGAGGACGTTTGACGAACACAACGACTGACCAAAATTAACGCTATGAAAGAGGACGTTTGACCAACACAAAGACTGACCAAAATTAACGCGCTGAAAGAAGCCGTTTGACCAAAACAAAGACTGACCAAAATTAAAGCTATGAAAAACGACGTTTGACCAATACAAAGACTGACCAAAATTAACGCTATGAAAGAAGCCGTTTTACCAACACAAGGACTGACCAAAATTAACGCTATGAAAGAGGACGTTTGACCAACACAAAGACTGACCAAAGTTAACGCTATGAAAGAGGACGTTTGACCAACACAAGGACTGACCAAAATTAACGCCATGAAAGAGGACGTTTGACCAAAACAAAGACTGACCAAAATTAACGCTATGAAAGAAGCCGTTTGACCAACACAAAGACTGACCAAAATTAACGCTATGAAAGAGGACGTTTGACCAACACAAAAACTGACCAAAATTAACGCTATGAAAAACGACGTTTGACCAACACAAAGACTGACCAAAGTTAACGCTATGAAAGAAGCCGTTTTACCAACACAAGGACTGACCAAAATTAACGCTGTGAAAGAGGACGTTTGACCAACACAAAGACTGACCAAAATTAACGCTATGAACGAGGACGTTTGACCAACACAAAGACTGACGAAAATTAACGCTATGAAAGCGGACGTTTGACCAACACAAAGACTGACGAAAATTAACGCTATGAAAGAGGACGTTTGAACAACACAAGGACTGACCAAAATTAACGCCATGAAAGAGTACGTTTGACCAACACAAAGACTGACCAAAATTAACGCCATGAACGAGGACGTTTGACCAACACAAAGACTGACCAAAATTAACGCTATGAAAGAGGACGTTTGACCAACACAAAGACTGATCAAAATTAACGCTATGAAAGCCGACGTTTGACCAACACAAAGACTGACCAAAATTAACGCTATGAAAGAGGACGTTTGATCAACACAAAGACTGACCAAAATTAACGCTATGAAAGAGGACGTTTGACCAACACAAGGACTGACCAAAATTAACGCTATGAAAGAGGACGTTTGAACAACACAAGGACTGACCAAAATAACGCCATGAAAGAGTACGTTTGACCAACACAAAGACTGACCAAAATTAACGCCATGAACGAGGACGTTTGACCAACACAAAGACTGACCAAAATTAACGCTATGAAAGAGGACGTTTGACCAACACAAAGACTGACCAAAATTAACGCTATGAAAGAGTATGTTTGACCAACACAAAGATTGACCAAAATTAACGCTATGAAAGAGGACGTTTGACCAACACAAAGACTGACCAAAATTAACGCTATGAAAGAAGCCGTTTGACCAACACAATATATATATTCATATATATATATATATATATATATATATATATATATATATATATATATATATATAATGTAGTTTTAAGATATGATGTAATCATGGGCTAAATTGCTCAATATCCAGGATTGAACCTATGTAAATATAAAAGTGAACATTGAAGTTAACACCCAGAGGCGACAGTCTGCTTCATGTCTGAACGCTGTTGTGTTCAAGTATGAAAGAAACTGTCGCCTCTGGCTGTTGACTTCATTGTTCATATATATATATATATATATATATATATATATATAAACGTTTGTGTGTGTAGACTTATTAAACTGGTTAATGGAATTCTAAGAATAAAAGAAACAAGAAGATGATAAAAATATTGTCAATAATACTGATAATAATTATTTTATATTGGTAGAGGCTTTTTGCCTAAACCGAACCACGAAGAGAACAATCTTAAAGTCGGAATTTTGGGCCACGCCTGTGTCCTTTATCAACGAGACGAGAATTAAACAATTAAATGAGACCTGGGTAATTTTTCCTTCGCTATTACATATATGTGTTTGTATGCTTATGTAATTGTGTATGTTTGTGGCATTTTCTGCCCATTATATCGAGATACGGAACTCCTTATCTAAGTAATTGACAAACTAAATTAATGATATATTATTATTATATAACATATGTTTTATAACATTATTACTATTTTTTATTATTATTATCCTTATTATTATTATTATCATTATTATCATTATCATTAATATTATGATCATTATTATTATTTTTATTTTCTTTGATTTCTGGCGTTTACACATTTCTTTCCGTTCCCGCCCAGGGACCTAAGGTTAGAAATGGCGTCATGACACTTTCTACTGACAAAAAAAAAAAAAGAAAAAAAAAAAGAATTAAATTACATAGATAAAGCCCTTCGTAAGGTGTGGGCTGTACTTGTCAGAACAATTTTCTGTATCTCCTTGAGGCATGGACTTCCAGGAATCCCTTCAATTAGTCTACTGCAATCTTTTCCAACCAGTCCTAGGGTTCCAACTACAACAGGGATTGTTGATGTTCCCATATGCCACATTTTCGAGATTTCTATTTCAAGGTCCTTGTACTTTGACAACTTTTTGAATATCTTCAAAGATACATTGCAGTCAGCAGGGACTGCCATATTATTATTATTATTGTTGTTATTATTCAATGTAGAATGTTATTTGCATAATCCGATATTCTTAAATTACTGGCAAAAACAAGACAGTTCAGTGCAACATGAAGTTTTTGATGTTATAGTCATCCAATCTAATTGCAAAATTACTTGAACAAATTACAATGTCGAATCGCAGATCTGCAGCTATTAAGGATTTTAAAATGGCAATTCTTCCTTCCATTTGACTGTAGAGTTGATTTTATAGATAAAAATTCTAGATTAACTCTTTGAGCCCTGACCACCGCTTTACCGGTGGTAGAGAAAAATAACTTAATGCCCAGCCACCGGTTGAACGGTGCTAGAGAAAAATAACTTAATGCCCAGCCACCGCTTTACCGGTGGTAGAGAAAAATAACTTAATGCCCAGCCACCGGTTGAACGGTGGTAGAGAAAAATAAATTAATGTCCAGCCACCGGTTGAACGGTGCTAGAGAAAATAACTTAATGCCCAGCCACCGCTTTACCGGTGGTAGAGAAAAATAACTTAATGCCCAGCCACCGGTTGAACGGTGGTAGAGAAAAATAAATTAATGCCCAGCCACCGGATGAACGGTGGTAGAGAAAAATAACTTAATGCCCAGCCACTGGTTGAAGGGTGGTAGAAAAATAACTTAATGCCCAGCCACCGCTTTACTGGTGGTAGAGAAAATAACTTAATGCCCAGCCACCGCTTTACCGGTGGTAGAGAAAAAATAACGCCCAGCCACCGGTTGAACGGTGGTAGAGAAAAATAAATTAATGCCCAGCCACCGGTTGAACGGTGGTAGAGAAAAATAAATTAATGCCCAGCCACCGGATGAACGGTGGTAGAGAAAAATAACTTAATGCCCAGCCACTGGTTGAAGGGTGGTAGTGAAAAATAACTTAATGCCCAGCCACCGGTTGAACGGTGGTAGAGAAAAATAACTTAATGCCCAGCCACCGCTTTACCGGTGGTAGAGAAAAATAACTTAATGCCCAGCCACCTGTTGAACGGTGGTAGAGAAAAATAAATTAATGCCCAGGATGAATGGTGGTAGAGAAAAATGACAATGCCCAGCCACCGGTTGAACGGTGGAAGAGAAAAACGACAATGCTCAGCTACTGGTTGAACGGTGGGTAAACACTTGTAACTATTTTTTTATATCTACATATCAATTATTTGCGAATTTTGACTCAGGAGCTCAGACAGAAGGGTTAAAATTGTTCAGGAACGCAGGACTGAAACGGTTAAGAATACAGATAATATGGGTGAACGTAACCGCAAAATTATTTAAATTAGACTTCATATTTTTTATAGTAGGCATCACGTTTGGTTTCTTTCGTTATTTTTACTTTTAATGATATAAAAAGCAGAATTCTTTATTACATGCGACAACAGATTTAATTGAATTTCATGGAACTATTCGAAGAATATATGACCAATGCAATTGCAAAATTACTTAAAGATGGCCGTTATTTTTGAAGGATAGATGTTGGGTTTAGTTTTCTTTGGATATTTTTGCAGTTAATGATTTCTAAACCAGAATATCTTTCTTACTTGAGACGATAGAGATAATTGCATATTGTATGCAAGATTTCTTAAATATAGTCGTGACGTTTTGACGTTTCAGGGGGTTAACTAGGTCTGGGAATTCTTGAGAATGTCGAATGACTACTTCCTTTTCTTCTTTCTTCTGTTTCATACACAGAAGAAGATTAAGACTGCGTGCTCGACAAAATTCACCGAAAAATGTCAGCGAATGGCTCAACTGAATAAAGCGCACACACACGCACACACACGCACACACACGCACGCACACACACAGGGTGTTCCAATAATTTGGACCGATTTTAAACGTGAATTAAGTTTAAACGTTTTTTCTTCTTCTTCTTCTTTCAGATATGGCGGACATTTGGGTGATATTATTTTTCACACATAATTGCCATGACTTAAATAACACGACCCAATAGAGAAATAAATAAATTTTCACCAATAAAACTGATTTATTTACTGCTGACTTTGATCCGTCTTAATGAAACATCCTTATATATAATCTGTCTTAATGAAACAGCCTTTATATATATATTTTAATGACCCATGTCCTTTGTGCATACATGAAAAGTTAAATATTATTATTAACATATTGTGAATATATGAAAAGTTAAATATTATTAATTTTCTGAAAAATAAAAATTTATTAAATCAAGAATGAAATAGCGAGTTTTTGTAGACATTATCAAATTTTTTCCTTAATGGCTAATTTAAAAAAAAAATTAAGCTAACATATTTATATTTGATCATAAATAAAATAGTTCATAAATACATAATTAGATTCAAATATATTAATTTTAACATTACCATATATATACTCAATTAGTAAATAAATTAAATATAATATCTTAAGTCGGCACGAATAAAAATATAAATATTAAAAATGTGAGTAAATAATATTTGAATGCCCTTTTGAAAAAATCGTAATTGAAATTTATATAAAAATAAAATTAAATGAAAAATAAAAATACCAAATGTATTGCTATTGAAACCCAGACGATGTGTTGGAACATAGACACTACCACAACTTTCTACTTGAAAAAAAGGAAGTTTGTATCAATAGACAGGTACCACAGCCCCTCCTTGACTTGACCGACTTGATAGATACAATACATTAGATACATGAGTTTTCTAAATAAGTTAGATCTTAACACCCCTAAAATAAAAAAGATGGAATTTTCTTTAACCCCGACATCTCAAAATATCAAATTTGTCTGGACGGATAAATTAAGTAAATCAATTTCTAAAAAGTTATTCTTAGCATCGCTTGATAATGGAACGGAACTTTGTATTTTAAGTTTAATTTGTATGATTGAATTTGAATTGAAGTTTCAGTTTTGAAACATGGGAATTTTGGTGTTGCGATGATAATGCATTAAAAAAACAATTATAATATTATATATATTTTAATATATTTTATAGTTATACGTTATTTATATAGACACAAATATTTAAGTAAATGCTCTGTTTATAATAAACAGTATTAGCAACTTTACCGGGCTGAACGTCCGAGAAATTATCATAGAAATTATCTGTCCTCCGACAGGAATCGAAACTGTATCCTACACGGAAACGTCATATAGCCTGAATTTATTATAAATAAAGAATTTACTTAAATATTTGTGTCTATATAAATAACATATAATAATAAAATATATTAAAATAATTGTTGGACTTTGTCCATTAGTTCTTCTACTTTTTATATGTGCCGTGTCCCTTGAAGACGTAGGCGATCATGGCTCTCCACAATTTCCTATCCTTTGTAGCTCTTAATAAATTTAGTTTTTTTGTTATCTCTCCTAAACTTCATTATGTCAACCATTTACACAAGATCATTATTCTATGTGTCGTGCCCCTTCAAGACGTATACGATCATGGCTCTCCACAATTTCCATTCAGGACGTAGGGGTGGCATGAAACTGTTGCACCGGCTATGACTCACTTGATCTTTCTACCACCTCATCTGGGGCTGATACCACCCACTTTGGGAATTGCAGGTTCGAGATAATGCAGGATTAAAGTCATCCGTAACATCACTGCACTAGGTCACTGGCATTTTCTACTTTTAATAATACCTTGTCCCTTTAGGACGTGGGGTTCATGGCTCTCCTTAATCTCCCTATCTCTAGTTGCTCTTAGCAGAGTTTTTACCTTTGCCAAACCTCCCACCCCTGTTCCATCATCCATTTACACACTATCTCTCTTATCTAACTTACTGTCTTGTGAAGGTTAAATTTTCCAAGCCCTCCTTCCTCACTGTGTTCAAGATATTTCAGTTGTCTGTTTCTGATTTTTAGTATATGTGTTACTATTTTCTTGGAAATTTACTCGTTGCCTATACATTTCGTCCAAGGAATTCTTAGTATCCTGCTGTAGAGCAACATTTCCCTTGCCTACAGTTTTCTCTTTGTCAAGAAGAAGTCGCATATTAATAAAAGTTTATCTTCTCATTTCTACTGCGTCGCAGGTAACCGATGCCAGGTGCGTACCACGGTCGTATGGGCGCGCGTGGTGCGTACACGTGATCGCTTCTGTCACGTGAGCCACCGACCACATCCTTCAGAGTCGGCGGTCCATTTAGAACATCTCTCCCCCAACCATTTTTTTTTTTTTTTTGACTAGCCAACGGCGTCCGTTGATACAGCGTTGGCGTGCTTAAGGCGTGTCCTTTATTCTCGTCTGCCCCAGACTCCCGCAGTTCTCGATTCCGAGAAGAATGATTTTACTTTCGGATAACTATAAAGGGGGCCTTTTATTAATGTCGCTAACACATGACCTTTGACTCGCCTTCAACGTGATCAATGGTGATATATCATGTTTCAGCGAGGGACCTATTCTTATACTGGGTGCATTAAAATCTCAAAAGAAACGAGAGAGGGGGAGAGAGAGTGAGAGAGAGTAGATAAGAAGAAGAACGAATATAGCCTCTTGTTCCGAAGATGATAAAAAGAAATTTCTAGTGACGTCTTCGAGGGGTAGAAGCAAGATCAAACATTGAACCGAGTGTGCGGGCGGTGCGACGAATATGTGTAACTGAAGAACGTAAGAGAATTGGATTTGAAAGGATTAGTACGTATGTGTTGCAATTTGTGGAGATTCATATGCCAAAGATACTAGAAACGAAAGTGAGGCTGGTTAACATAGCAAGTGACAAGAAAAGAACGGAACAAGATTTATAGCTATTTGTATATGAATTGATGTATGGATTATATTGAAGTAAAGAGACAGTTCTTGATGATACATGCGCCTGCCCTATCTGACGTCTGACTCGGCGCGAATATTTTAGATCAGATGCATGCTGGGAAGTAAATTCAATCAATATTTCTGGAGCAGAATTTTCATGGTTTTAAAAATAAATTTCTTTCTAACAATATTGAAGGGAGTTATTTATTTATTCATTTATTTACTTATTTATTTAGTAATTATTCTATCAATTATTCAGAATAGTATCTTTATTGTTATTGTTTTTATAGGAAGATTTGGTCGATACATTCTACGGCTTTCTTCTAGTGCTTAAGTATTGTGCAGTATTTTTTTAATGTCATTAAAAATACATTATTTTAGTTCACAAGAGTTTGAGTGTGTTTCTATGTGTGTTCGTTGGTTTGTGTGTCTTTGCGTGCGTGTGTATCTTTGCGTGTGTGTGTGTGCCTTTGCGTGTGTGTGTGTGTGTGTGTGTATTTCTGTCCTTTTGTGTGTGGGAGTTTGCTTGCGTACTTGCGTGTATGCATTTGTATATGTGTTTATGCGGGTATGTGTGTGCGCGCGCGTTCGTCTGAATGTGTGTGTTAGTATTTGCGTGTGTGTGTTTGTAAGTGTGTGTGTTTGTATGCGTTTCTTTGCATGCGTTTGTATGTCTTTGTACGAGTATATTTTTGTGTGTTTTGTGCGTGCACTTGCTTGGTTGTGCGTGCGTGCCTGTATTTTGTGTGGGCGTTTTGTCATTTTCTTTTGTCATATGCGGAGAAATATCTGAACTGGAGTTACTAAATTCTCATTGTCCAGCCTTGACAGAATTCAAAGCCGTTTACGTGACCTTGTGGGTGATGAATTATTTCCCCTTCTACAAACCCTTCCCCCTTCACATATCTCGGTATTCTATCACTATCTTCATGGCAAATGTTCAGACGAGCTACATTCCTTAGTTCCACCAGTTCAGAACTTCACATCTCGGACCCACCATACTAGGCAGGTGATTCATCTTCATTCCCTACATACTCCATTAGTAAAGAGAGCGTTTTCCTGAAAACTGTTACTTTGTGGGACAGACTCCGGAGAGGATGCTTCCGACTTCACAACGACCTTAATCTCTTCCAGTCTAGGTTCAACCATTATCTATCCAACTGATCCTCATCAGATGCATTTCTTACTTTTTACCTGTAGTCCCTTTCAACAACTTCATTCATCAACCCTCTGCCTTGAGTGGCTCTTGGGTCTTGTATTGGGTAAACAGAAGTATTTAATTTGGGTTAAGTAAAAATCACATTGCTCGGCACTCTTGTGCTATAGGTATAATTGATTATAATTATAAATAAATTGTTGATCCCAAGGGTAGGGGTGAGGATTACCTGTTAATCCGAGGTTGAGATAAGATTATTTGAAGTTCTTTTGACAGAGGATTATGCATCGACTCTGTGGAAAGCAATAAAATGGCTGTATAATCAGCTAAAGAATTTTTTTTCTTCTTTTTTGCACACAATTTCTCATTGGTGTAAGTATGTACATACATCTACTTGTGTCTCTGTACTGTTTGCCTATATGGAATATAGGCAAACAATATATATAGAAATATGTATAGGATTTAGCTGGAGATTCGTCTCCAGCTAAGCTAGTTAAACTTTCTGCCTTCGAGCGGAGAGGAACCCAGACGAGGTTATGCCGAATGGCAGAGTCACGTCTGGGGTGGTTTTTAACGTGGTCTACGAGGAATTTTTGCCCGAGCCTACGGGCTCGGATACCCCACGTTAAATTCGGTCTTGTGCCATATCTGACTGCGTGGGGCGGTTGACAAATATCCTTGCACTCGTTTGAACTGTGTGCAATCATGGCTGCCTGTTGCCACTATTAGAGGGGGAAGAGAAGCTGACTTTTTTCAAGGGGAAATTAAAAGGATGCGTACAGAATTTATCTTAGCTTGAATTGTTTACATTGTCTTTTTACATATGAACACCTTGTATATAATTCAAATCGAGAACATACTTCGATTAGTAGGTGGTCATTTACAATACACAATATATCTATCTATCTATCTATCTATCTATCTATCTATCTATCTCAGCCTGTTCATATCTATCTATCTATCTATCTATCTATCTATCTATCTCTCTCTCTCTCTCTCTCTCTCTATATATATATATATATATATATATATATATATATATATATATATGTAAAGTCATTCGCCCCAAGCAAGGCGGGAGGGTCACGAGCACGCAAGGGGTTACAGAGGATTGAGAACAAGAATAACGAGGCGTGTTTGAGGAAGGGATAGGGAGAAGGACGGGGGAACAAGCTCAAGGTATCAGGTATATTATACTTGAATATTTGAAGATTATGATCATCAGGGAAGCAAGTAAGGGGAAGGGAGTTCCACAGACGGGAAGTGCGGAAGAAGAAACTGAGAAGAAGAGACGGTTATATCTAATCGTTTTGACAGTGAAAGGGTGGGACCGAAATACTCGTCGGAACAGTTGCCGGTACGTCTGTGAGAAAGCGACTATAGACGAGATGCCAGATCAGGGCCTATCACATTGCATATTCTCCTCTGGATTTTGTCGAGAACCTCGAGACGTACAGCGGGAGTACCAGTCCATATATGACAGCAATATTCCATGCAAGGACGAATGGTTGATTTATAGATTTAAAGGATGGACTCAGACGAGAAAAACTTTCTGCCATGATACAGAGAACCAACTTTCCTTGCAGTAGATGAAGCAATTGATTCAATGTATTTATTTCACCTCATCTCAGTGAACAGCGTGGGACCAATCAGGGTAACGAGGTGCTCTCGAGGAGTTGGAAATCAGCCATTCTGATGGGAGGCAGGGAGGGTTCTCTGTGGTGGCTAAAGGAGAACAGTTTCATTCTCATAAAAATAGACACAATATATTTATATTGCCCAACGAATATATATATATATATATATATGAAGAAAATATCTGGAAAAACAAAACAAAAATCCTTAAAATGCGATTATGTTGTTTTAATATGAATGAAATGTCGACGTCTGATGTTTCGGTTTAATAACCTTCTTCAGGACAATATTCATTAAAAATACAATTAACATAATCAGTTATTACTTGTTTTTACGTCCATCGTTTTCGTCGTGTTATACTGATTATGTTAAATTGTATTAAACCGAAACGTATTTGCTTTTAAGGATCCAGATATATATATATATTTATATATATATATATATATATATATATATATATATATAGTCATCCACAGATAGACTGTTTCGCTGTATCACAGTTCATCAGTGTGACTAGACGTCCGGTTACCTCTAGCTAGGATCGAGACGCGGCTGAATTGGCGTCAGTCGGAGATTCTACCCCTAAGCCGTTGGCGGACGGCAGGGATGAAGGTGAATTTAAGCGTATTTATTTTTAGATAAGCAAACAGTGACTGAGAGAACTCTATTCGCTTTACCGAAGAGTCTTGCATTATTAGCAGTAATAGTCACTGTTTATATATATAGCCGTATGTGAAATGTCACTTCCTTTTTTTCCATTTGTTTGAGAAAAAATTCCTTCACCAAACTGCTATCACCAAGCACTATTGTTTCACTCCATCATCTTTTTGCTTTATGTATATTTTTTCTTAAACAAATGGAAAACAAGGAAGTGACGTTTCACACACGGCTTGCTTACAAGGAGAATTGTTCATAACCATTTTTGGTTCTCACTAGTTGAGGTGCAATTGAAATGCACCGAAACGAAGTTGCATCTTTGTAGTGAGTAAACTGTTTTTGTCTAAATGATAAAATTATAATAAATAATTATTGGTCTACTATCGGTATCGAGCCCTTTTTGAATTGATGCTGTGAACGTTAGAATTTATAAATTATTTTCATTTTATTTATATATATATATATATATATATATATATATATATATATATATATTTCTCAGAATTAACTATTTCAGTGAAATCGGATTTTATTAAAAAAAAAACAACTCATTTCTATTTCTGTTCAACATGCTGAATGCGTGTTTGAAGTATAGACATTTCTAATTTTATAATTTTTCAAATTTGATTCCCTTTCAGAATCCCGTTAATAATGAATACAAAAAACGCATCTTTGCTGCTTCCATCTCTGGATATCTTCACATGGGGTTCTATAAAAACAAAGTTTTATTGCCAAAAGATCTATAGTTTAGCTGAGTTTAAAGAACGTATCCAATAAGCAGTCCAAGAGAGAACACCTGAAATATTTCAAAATGCGTTTCGCAACATTTAGGATAGATTTGAAATTGACAGGGAAGCAAACGGAGCAAGTGTTGATAATGTTTAATGATAATGTTGATAATGTTTAATGATAATGTTGATAATGTTTTGACATAAGCTTTATAAATGTATTTGTTTTGTAGCATAATTAAGTATTAAAAACAAAACTGTGTCAGTTTCTTTTTAAAAAATTTTCCCTATCTCATTCAGATAGACAGTTAATACTCGGTCGGACACCATATATATATATATATATATATATATATATATATACAGTGTAACTCGGATATAAGAGACCCGGATATAAGAGAAACCCGGATATAAGAGAGATTTTCTCTGGTCCCAAATTAGAGCCTGTGTTAATGTATACATATAGACCAAACCCGGATATAAGAGAAACCCGGATATAAGAGAGATTTTCTCTGGTCCCAAATTAGAGCCTGTGTTAATGTGCACATATAAGACCAAACCCGGATATAAGAGAAAACCCGGATATAAGAGAAACCCGATTTTTTCTGGTCCCAAATTAGAGCCTGTGTTAATGTATACATATAGACCAAACCCGGATATAAGAGAAACCCGGATATAAGAGAGATTTTCTCTGGTCCCAAATTAGAGCCTGTGTTAATGTATACATATAGACCAAACCCGGATATAAGAGAAACCCGGATATAAGAGACTTCTTCTCCGGTCCCGACTGCTCTCTTATATCCGGGTTACACTGTATATATATATATATATATATATATATATATATATATATATATATATATATTTTTTTTTGAATCTGTAGTTTACCGACGAAAAGCACTTATCACAATAATTATTCATATTTCGGCATAATCTCTTTCCTTGTGAATGTACTTAATTCAGATCGAACGTTAAAGGGTGTAAATTTGATAGTGAAATTCAAGTCAGAACGATGGGCTAGGCTACGAACTTATTGACCCCCTTGGTAAGCCCCCCCTTCCTCGGAGACATTTTTAATATCAGGTAATCAGAACGAGATGTTTGAAAAAAGGAAATCTAATTTACAGAAACTCGGGTAAGGGCACTGACTGAATTAGACAGATAGATAGATAGATAGATAGATAGATAGATAGATAAAACCGACTTAAACAGAGAGAGAAATCAATATAGATATATAGAGAGAAATAGATCAACATAGATAGATAGATAAAACAGACTGAAATAGAAAGAGAGAAATCTGCATAGGTAGAGAGAGAGAGAGAGAGAGAAAGACATCAACATACATAGATAGATAGATAGATAGATAGATAGATGGAAATAGAAAGACAGAGAAATCAACACAGATAAAGAGAGAAAGAGATCAAGATAGATAAAACAGATTGAAAAAGAAAGTGAGAGAAAGAGATCAACACACACATAGAGAGAGAGAGAGAGAGAAAGAGAAAGAGATCAAGATAGATAGATAGATAGATAAATAGATATATAGATAGATAATGAACAGACTGAGCTAGTTATCTCGCCAGCTAACCTGATAGATATATATGAAGAAACTGATAGATAGATAGATAGATAGATAGAAAGAAAGAAAGAAAGAAAAAGGAAGGAAGGAAGGAAGATATTGATTAAAGTGTGGAATGGTTACATTGATATTCTCAGAGGTCATGGGAGGGGTAATTATATAGGGCATCGCTCAGAAATATGGTGAGGGATTGTAAGCTATTCAGCCTGTGAGGGGATCATGGCGAATTCCTTTTCTAGAAAGTATGCAGGGGTTGCTTCTGCCTATTTAAGAGTGATGAACAAATATTTTATTATTACAGCGGCTGAAAAGAAGGCTTACTGATAAGAAAAAGTAATTAATTTCTTTCGTTAGAAAATAAAAACGTTAGAAACAAAGAAAAGGTCGCTGAATTGCTACTTCATATCAGTCTTCCCCTACGACAATGAATGCCGAACAATTTCATCATAGATGAAAATGAGACTTAAAGTGACAAAGATATAGTTCATTTATTTTCTTACTGTTAGTTCGCCAACGCTAGTCCTGGGTATGACGATAAACTACATCCGGCAGCGAGGCCTCTGATCAGGAGGTTTTGAGGAGCGTAGAACCACTCTCAATTGCTGTTGTTCCCAGGTCCACCCTAACCCGGGGTGGTAGCACCTGTTAGGGTCCCAGCTATGGGCAAATAGTGAACCCAAAGACAAAACACTATGAAAGTGTAAAATGCATTTTTATACTAAAAATACAAGCAATACATTTTTATATAAAAGATTACCAGCAATGCATATTTATAGTAAAACCAGCAGGCTTCGCCCGCTCGCTATCTCTTCGTAAAGTAAGATATATTCACTATATTAAGAAATGGACAAAGCCCGACAATTTATTTATTAAAGACATTTTTATGTTTAACGTTCTTTTTTTATAGATACAAGTATTTAAGTAAATGCTCTGTTTATAATAAACAATATTAAATAACATTTACCGGCCTGAATGTCCGAGAAATTTTCATAGAAAATATTCGTTCTTTGACATAATTCGAACCTGCATCCTATACGGAACCGTCATTTACGCTGACGTGCCTTACCGATCGGCCACAAAGCAGTTATGAATGTACGAGATTCATGGAAGATTGAAGTTTATAAGCAGTAAATTCGACCTTGTCTACCGAACGCTTCTTTGTGGCCGATCGACAAAGAAGCGTTCGGTAGACAAGGTCGAATTTACTGCTTAGACGTAGATAACACATAATATAGATATTGAGCTTTTAGCTGGTAAATTTCGTGGGCGAATTGAGCCCCAATTTCGCATTTAATCATGTCGACTCGATAATATAGGTTTTACTTAATTATCTATTACCATTCGCTAACTCTTGAAAGGCTGAAATCTCTCTATATAAAAGGCAGGATGTGTGTGCTTGTGTAACGAATGCACGGCCGCAATTTTCGACGGATTTGCACCAAAATTTACATGAACATGCTCCAAGTTATCGGGAAGGCCAAGACCGACTTTGCATTTCCCAACTCCGATCGATAGTGGAAATAATCGATTTTTTTTCATGCTTCTACGTCAGTTTTCATATTGTTTGCGGCCATTTTCTACTGGCCAGAGTGAGAGACAATAGCTGGCTGCCACGAATAGACAGGAAGATTCTATTGGCCAGCGTGAGAGCCAACAGCTGACTGACACGAATGTTAACTAGCATGCTAGCATACAAAAAAAAATCGATAGCTGCATTCGTCACAAGTGGGGAAAATTTAAATCTGCATGGCACTTTACTCCAATTGGCTCATTCGCTTGCTTAAACTCAACGTTGATTCTGATTCCGCAGAACTGGGTTGGGTGTGAAAAACTATTTGTTGTTAACATTCTTTTTTCATTCGGTTTTTCCAGTTACGAGTCCTTTTTAAAGCTGATCGTTTTGTGTTCATTTTGTTTAGTTCTTTTTTTTGTAACAGATTTAATGTTTAGTATAGAGCTTAGAAAAATTCGCAGTGTGAGATAGGCAAAGAAGTAAGGCATGTAGCAACATCAGCACGGCAAAGGGAACTCCTTTAAAGGCAAGGAAGGGCAAAAATATTTTAAGTCAAGTATAATCGATTGCTGTATGAGTCGTAAGATTTTTTGAATCGTTGGCAGCGCCGGGAAGATGCTTTTATAAAATTCTAATTTCTATTTTCCCAAAATTAATTTTATCTTATAAATTGTCCGCTAAATCATCCATAAAATAAAAAATAAATTGTTTGTACGAAAATAAGGATCTACGTTCATCAAATCGTTTAAATTAAATGCCAGAAGAATTATCGTTGAACTTTTAAAAGGTAAAATTAATTCAATGATAAATGTAGCGATCATTTTGAGTCCTTTTTGTACTTTATTGATGCCTATCGCATCTGCTCCAGATATTGTGATGATGGCCAAAACCAAGAATCCTCCAAAGAACTAAAAACCCGCCCTATCAGGCGGCATTTAAGCTTGTTTATGAAAAAAAAAATGTTCACTACAATTTTGGATACAAAAGGAAAATAATTATAATTATGCCACTATGAAATCAACGATAATGGCTAGTATAATGTATTAATATATATTTTTAATCTCGCATAATCTGGCAAATCTGAGCTCAACAAAATCGTTCCCAACTTTTCTAAGACTTTTGAATGAGCTGTGAATCATTGAAATCAGTCCAATAGGAGAGGAGGAGTTGCTTGACATACACACGGACAAACACTGTACTTTATATGTAAGATGTAATTTTAATTCTATAAAGCTTATGGTTATATCACGCTGAAACACCTGTTCCTGTACGATCATCGAAGTCGAGCCTGACACAAAAGAAACGTTTGGGGCACCTGCGGAATTTGTGGTACAAAGAATAACACCTTCAAATTTGTGGTCAGGGAGACAAGTTTCAATTCCAGTCGGGTTTTGTTATATTCTCTTACGCGCAAATATACTTGGGAAATATATGAATACACCTCTCTACTTCCCTAGCTATGGGTTAACTTGATTTTTAAAATTGGCTTTGGTTGATAATTGTTTGTACGGAAAATAAGGATCTACGTACATAAAATCGTCTTTAAATTAAGTGGCAGAAGAAGAATTATCGTTGAACTTTTTAAAAGGTAAGCTTAAATATTAATTCAATGCTTAAATGCAGCAATCGATTTTGAGTCCTTTTGTACTTTATTGATGCCTATCGCATCTGCTCCTCCCTAGATATTGTGATGATGGCCAAAGCAAGAGTCCTCCACAGAAGCTAGCTTTAATGTCGCCAGATACGGCAGCTTTTAAGCTAGCTTAAAATTTTAATCTAGCTGCAATTTTGATACAAAAGGAAAATAAGAGTTACTCCACTTGAACCATGAAAGCAACGATAATGGCTAGTATAATATATTAATATATATTTTTAACCTAGCATAATCTGGCAACCCTGAATCTGAACTCAACGAAAATCGTTCCCTGTGCCTAACTTTTCTAGGGTTTTTGAATGAGTTATGAATCATTAAAATCGGACTAGTGGGAATGGAGGAATTGCTTGGACACACACACATGCACATTATATATAAGATTACCAACAACACATTTTTAAAGCAAAATGACCAACAATACATATAGTAAAATGACCAATACACTTTTAATGTAAAATGACCAACAATACATTTTACTTGCAGTTGAGCGTATACAATTGTGTTCAAAATATATTTAGTTGAGGACATAAAATTGTGTTCAAAATATTTAGATCTCTGCATTAAATAACCCATAAAGGTGTTGATATGTTGCTAAACAAAATCAAACAACCAATACAAGACCCAAGGGCCAATCAATGTAGAGGATTACTGAATGAGATTTTTGTAAGGGATGGAGAAGGAGGAAGTAAGAAATGCATATGACGACGTGAAAAAAAAAAAAAAAAAAATAACGGTTGACCCTAGACGTAAAGTAACCACGATTGTAGCTGTCAGAGGAGCATCTTCGCGGGAGTCTCTTCTGCAAAACAACAGTTGTGGCGAAGGTTCTGTTTGAGTGGAACTTTCTCCTTATTAAAGGAACACAAAAGGAATAAGGATGATTTGCTATCGTGAATGTATTATGGTGGGTTCTAACTGTGAAGGTCTTCACTGGTTGAACGAAGGTATATAACTCGTTCGATCATCTGACATAATAATAGCTATATAGTAGTAAAGCGCTGGCGACGTTTCGTCTGTGGGATAAGGTTACAGGATGGAGAATATTGCATCACCCATAAGGCCGCGTAAGGCTGGACAGAACCAGTATATTAAGAATACCATACGCGGAAGACATAAGCAAAGAGGAAAGTGGAAGGAAAATGACATCGAAAAGGAAATGTATACTTACAATCAGAAAGAAACAGATGAAAATTCATAAATACATGATAAAGAAAGATGGCTTGGAAAATTTAACCTCCACAGGATATATTGAATGCGTATAGAGTAAAGGAAAACAGTGAATAAATGGATGAAGGATCAAGTACTGGCAGAGAAGATTAGGGGATAAATATTACCTAGAACTACAAAGGAAGTGGTGGAGGTCACGATGGAAAAATGGTCCAGCACTCCCATTCTTATACTCATTCTACAAGAGTCAGATCAGACCGAAAATGGAGCATTGCAGTCATATCTGGGCTGGAGCAGGCCAATTATCTATCTCCAGCATTGGTAGAGTCCTTCTGTTCCCATTCAACCTTACAAGAACCAGATCAAACCAAAAATATAGTATTGCTGTCATATTGGGACCGGAGATGGCCAATCCTCCCTTTCCAGCCTTGATAAGAGTCCTTCTGCCCCGCCTTCATCCTTACTAGAGTTAGATCAAATCAAAAATGGAGTATTGCAGCCATATCAAGACTGGAGCTGGTCAATCAACATTTTCCAGCCTTGATAGAGTTCGCTTGTATCTTTTCACCCTTATAAGAGTCAGATCAAACCAAAAATAGAGTATTGTTGTCATTTCTGGGCACAAACTTTACATTCCATCTTTACTAGAGGCACAAACTTTACATTCCATCTTTTGCTAGAGGCGTTCTGCTCAACCACTCATTCCAGCATGGATAGAGTCTTTTTACAATCCTTACAAGAGTCAGATCAAACCACAAACAAATGGACTATTGCTGATATAGCTGCGCTGGAGCTGCCCTAGAGCTGCCCATTCCACTCATTCCAGCATGGATAGAGTCTTTTTACATCTCTTCATCCTTACAAGAGTCAGATCAAACCACAAACAAATGGACTATTGCTGATATAGCTGCGCTTTTACATCTCTTCATCCTTACAAGGAGCAAACCACAAACAAATGGACCCTAGAGCTGCCCATTCCACTCATTCCAGCATGGATAGAGTCTTTTTACATCTCTTCATCTTACAAGAGTCAGATCAAGCCGAAAGTGGACTCTTGTCATATCTGGGCTGGAGCTGTCCAACCCTCACTTTACAGCCTTGATAGAGTCCTTTTTCATCTCTTCTTCCTCACAACAGTTAGATCAAAACAAAAAATAGATTATGGCTGTCATATCTAGGCAGGATCTGGCCAATCTCACTTTCCAGCTTTGCTAGAATACTTGCTCAGCTTCATTGTACAAGAGTCAGATCAAACCAAAATGGAGTATAGCTGCCATATTTGGGCTGAGATGGCGAATCATCACTTTTCAGTCTTGCTAGAGTCTTTACCATTAGAGATGAGGAGAACAGATACTTTACTTGGACTTTATAGTAGAACTGGCTTGGATGCCTTTCTGATGACCATTAGAGATGAGAAAGAAAAGATCCCATCCTGATGTAACTATAGTAGAACTGGCTGCTTGGAATGTTTCCTTATAAAGAAAAGGCTGATATTACCATTAGAGATGAGGAGAACAGATACTACATTTTGATCCCATCCTGATGGCCAGGAGGAAAGAAAAGCATAACCAGAGTAGAACTGGCTGCTTGGAATGTTTTCTTTATAAAGAAAAATGGCTGATATTACCATTAGAGATGAGGAGAACAGATACTACATTTTGATACCATCCTGATGGCCAGGGAGGAAAGAAAAGCAAACCAGAGTAGAACTGGCTGCTTGGAATGTTTCCTTATAAAGAAAATGGCTGATATTACCATTAGAGATGAGGAGAACAGATACTACACTTTGATCCCATCCTGATGGCCAGGGAGGAAAGAAAAGCATAACCAGAGTAGAACTGGCTGCTTGGAATGTTTCCTTATAAAGAAAATGGCTGATATTACCATTAGAGATGAGGAGAACAGATACTACACTTTGATCCCATCCTGATGGCCAGGGAGGAAAGAAAAGCATAACCAGAGTAGAACTGGCTGCTTGGAATGTTTTCTTCCCATCCTGATATAGAAGAAAATTACAGAGATGAGGAGAACTACATCCCATCCTATGGCCAGGGAGGAAAGAAAAGCCATTAGAGATGAGAAGAACAGATACTACATTTTGATACCATCCAGGTGGCCAGGGTGTAAATAAAAGGTAACTAGATTAACATTGAGCCTCGGTCAATAAATGCCGAATGTTTCCTTTATAAGAAACGGCTAATATTTTCATTTTATCATAATGTAACTTCAAAGTAATGTTGTCCAAACAGATCGTACAAATTGGTTCGTGTCAACCAAGTCGATAATCTATTTTATTTCTTTTGTGTTTATTTACTAGTAGTAGGATAGTAGCAAATACAGACAAACCTCTCATCTACGGACACCTCTCTCCCATCACCGGACTTCGGATGCAACGAACAAAATCTTCAGGCAAATTAAAAAAAAAAAAATAATGCACGCAAAAGAAATTTCCAAATCACCAGTGATGTATTTCAAAATTTGTGGGCTAAGCGGAACGAGTCCTATTAGTTCTCAAAGTGACCGCTTGGTGGCGGTGGCGGGCTTTTGAATTTTAAACAAAGACGGAATGTACGGTACTTATAATGTACTTGTGCATGAGGAAGTATCTATTATACTTGTTGTTTTGATTAATATATCTATATTGAGTAAGTATTTACTCTGATCCCAACCCACTAGGACGAGATGTGACACAAGGTCTATTTTTAGGTGGGGACTCGAGCGCGTACACTCGGGACAGGAACAAAAATTCCCCTCAGTCCCCGCAACCGTCGGTTGCGCTAACCTCGGTGCGAGCACCGATCCATCTCTCTTGTGCAATAGGAGGGCGCGGACTCGGGCAGCTGTTCCCCAGGACTGGGCACCTCTCAGTATAATTTTCCTCAGTTGCGACTGTCCTTTGACGGAGTCGCCACTGAGCGCACTCTGTCCAAGGACAAAGACGCAACTAAGAGATAAATAGATGTGTACCTACTCAAAAAGAGTAAGGTACACACTAAACGATTTACTAAGTACAGCTTAGATGTGGCACAAGGCCGAAAGTATGGGGCACCCAGTGAGGATCGAACTCACTACTCTGTTGTAACAGCTCTAGCATGACAAGCTTGTTAACCATTACACCACGTCGATATTGAGTAGATATTTACTCCCCCCCCCCACAAGGTCAGGTTGTGACACAAGGTCGGTTTAATGTGGGGAGCTCGAGCTCGTGCACCCGGGCAAGGAACAAAAATTCCTCGAGCCCCCGCAACCGTTAGTTGCGATGGCTTCGGTGCGAGCACCGATCCCTCCCCCCTGGTGCAATGGGAGGGCGCGGCCTCGGGCACCTGTTCCTTTGACGGAGTCACCCCTGAGCGCACTCTGCCCAAACACAGAGACGCAACTGAGAGATGATAAGTAGATGTGTACCTACTCAAAAAGAGTAAGGTACACAATAAACGATTTTCTAAGCACAGCTTAGATGTGGCACAAGGCCGAAAGCATGTAGCTTCCAGTGGGGATTGAACTCACTTGTAACAGCTCTAGCATGACATGCTTGCTAACCATTACACCACATCAATATTGAGTAGATATTTGTTTATACCATATCTACATGTTTATAGTATTTACATTATGATCTTAACTACTGGTAGTTTCTATAGTGGTTTTATAACTCAAAAATAATCCCCTCCCATCTACGGACAATCGGATTTAACGGACCCCCCCCTATTAGTCCGTTGATGAGAGGTTTGTCTGTAATTTAGAGCAGTGTTTCTCAACCATTTTTTTCACGCTTGAACCTATAATTAAACTTTTTCGGCACACCTAAATTATAACGATCAAAAATGAGTATACTTTTTATCATTTATTTCTTAACGCAAACAAAACTATCGTAATTCCCCATGTATAATACGCATTTTTAAAAAAAATAATAACAGGAAAAATCATCAAAGGGTGCGTATTATGCAAAGCTAAAAAAAATCTTTAGTTACCGTAAAATAAAATAAGAATTATCATAAAACTAAAGTAGAATAATATTATTCTATGTTTAAAACCATTTTTTAAAAATAAGAGTAGGAAACGCTGGCCGTAATGACATTGAAGAGGTACAATTTCTAGGGTTTGATTACCAAACAAGGGGTGCGTATTATGCATGAGTAGAAGCATTTTCCACACTTTCAGCACAATTTTAGGAGCGCGTATTATGGATGAAGGCGTGCTATACATAAGGAATTACATTTATTATACATTTTAATAGAAAAGATAATAATTAAAAGTCTTCTTTTTGATGAGAGGTTTGTCAGTACATTAAATATATCTCAATGTCGTATCTTAATGTTATTTGTCTTTTTTTTTTAACGGACTGTTTTCCAACGGCAAAATTAAGAATCCGCTCTAAGTTATAAAACTGCATAAAACCCCAAACAAGCGTGACACAAATGTTCATTCACAAGCACGATCAAAATATATACAACATATCTAATGATACGATAAAAAGCCTCAGAGATATTTACTGTCTTTTTTTTTCTGTCTCTCTTCGCGTGGATGGGAGGGTGTGTATGCTGCTTGTAGTTGCAGTGACAACATGAGTACTGAGGTCGATAATCGTTACGATGGACGTGTTTAGAATGCCTAAACCGCATTCGACCAGATCTGACGACTGTTGGATCGCGATAAGAAGACGGCCTTGATTCTATATAACGGTCAGAGGAATTGTCCCAGGGGCTGAAGTGGTGGGATTTGAATGTCCGGCTGCACGCCTCGAGCGTTAATTCACTTAATATTGATTATTTGGCAACGCTGTGAGACGAGATGACTATCATTACCTAATGATTCAGAATGCCATTCGCACTCGATCACTCTTGCTAGCCATTCACTCCGTTTGGCCCTGACTCTACCCATAGGCTTATCTCTCACATTCTTGCTCTCTCTCTCTCTCTCTCTCTCTCACTCTCATACACTATCTTTATCTTTCTCTCCCTCTTACTCTCTCTCTTTCTCCGGGTTTCTTTATTGCCAAAGTCTTCGTTTTTGTGTTTTTAGAGCAGAAATGTCGCCCTATATTTTTTGTGTCGTCTTAGATGATCATATTTTTTTTCTTTGATGTTTTTTGAATGTTTCTGTTGTATTTCATCTCTGAGACGATCTGACTTTTCAGCTTTTCTGTCTTTTTTCTTATTCTTTCTTTAATTCTTTCTTTCTTTCTTTCTTTCTTTAATTCTTTCTTTCTTTCTTTCTTTCTTTTCCGTTAATGTCTTCTTCCTTTTCGTAATCCATTCTTCCTATTTTTCGAGATTTTTTATGCTTACTTTTGCGTTTTCTTTCTTTCGTTCTTTCTTCCTTTTTCTTTCTTTCTTTAATTCTTTCTTTCTTTTGCGTTAATGTCTTCTTCCTTTCTTAATTTATTCTTCCTATTTTTCAATGTTTCATGCTTACTTTTTCTTTCTTTCTTTCTTTCTTTTCCGTTAATGTCTTCTTCCTTTTCTTAATCTATTCTTCCTATTTTTCGATATGTTTTATGCTTTCTTTCTTTCTTTCTTTCTTTCTTTCTTTCTTTCTTTCTTGTTTTGTTTCTGGTTTCGAGGCGTTCATCCGAACTCTTGGGAAATGTCAAAGAAGCCAAGAAACAATTCTTCGATATTACCTGCATCAAGCAATGTGCGCAGAATTATTGCAGTAAAAATGTCATTTTTCGTGATTTCAATAGAGATGAAAAGTAGAAAATTCAACGAATCTTTAACTCTTTCTGTTCCTAAGTGGATGCGCGGGTGGTGGAAAATGGATTCAGCGAGCAAGGTTCAAATTCGAATTCTGTTAAATGTACTTTTGTGTCAGTGTTCATGCGAAAGGCATGAATCCATTCCTTTTCTTCCTAGATGGTAGACTGGGTTACATTTGTCAGTCTAGGAGAAGAACTACTCTAAATTCAAAATTGTGGAAAAGGCAACAGAAAAACGCTCCATTATGGCAATATACAGATAAGAAAAGAAATGGATCTGTGAAGAGCCATGATCACCTATATTGTAAAAGGAAATAGAATTTAACATAACAATTTAAATTTCGCAATTTTCACGTATTATTATTTGAGGGTTGCCTCAAACATTTGAAATGTAGTGAATATATATATATATAGTCTAACATAGTGAGCCAGACAAACCTAAGCGGATCGCTTAGGTGAAACCTGGGTAGGTTTGTCTGGCTCACTAGGTTTGACTAGGTCTGCTCTACGGTTGTATTGAACTCTTTTGTTAGTTAGTTGTTTACTCGTATCGGTTTTTTTTTTCTTTGGGCTTTGAACCTGTATCTGTGCGATTTTGTCGACAGACTTTCATGTTCCTGGCTCTTTCTTTTTTTAAACCTTTTTTCCTTCGAGATTGATTTGATTATTGGCAAATCAAAAATTCGAAGGTTTTTCGAGACCAGTATAGTTACACACACACACACACACACACACACACACACACACACATATATATATATATATATATATATATGAAATTTATCACTTAGCTGATTTATGTTACCTTCAGCATTCTGACTTCAGAGTTTCGTGCAGACGGACTATAAATCACCCCGTTCGCTCGTCAGTGGGTATCAGCAAGAGAGAGAGAGAGAGAGAGAGAGAGAGAGAGAGAGAGAGAGCGTAGGCATTATTCGCCAAATTCAAATTTGTAATATATATATATATATATATATATATATATATATATATATATATATATAAGATGCTTAGGATTAAATGAAAAGATATGAAACTTGAGTACTGATTTAAATAGGATAAGTGAAATATTTATTATTATTAATTACATTTTAGTAATTATATAATTAGTAATAATAATAATAATAATACGTGAAAATTGCGAAATTTAACGTATTTTAAGGCCAGCAGAACGTCTGCCAAAATGTTCAATAATTAACTCGAACTACAATATTCAATAAATCAATAATAGCTTAACTGACTTATATTCTTGACCGACTTCAGAGATTCGACTGAAAACGCCCGTCAGGACCAGATGTTCGATAAATCGTTTGAAATTATTACCAGATTTCATCCTTATAATATTCAGAACAAAGTCTAATGCTATTACGAAACTCTAACGTGGTAATTATTTCATATTTTTATGAGAAGCGTCTCTTCTGAAGAATAATGAGATTTGATAATAATTTCTGTAGATTATATATTGAAAAGTCGGATGAGCCTTTTGACATGACACTCTGAAGTCGGTCAATAATATAACTCCATTGACCTTATATTGTTTTACTGAATATTATATATATATATATATATATATATATATATATATATATAAAGAAAGAACAGTAAGATATATAATCCGGTGTTCATATAAGATATTGTTATTTTTACAAAATAGTGATCAATGTAAATTTACAGAGCATTAATATTATAAATAAACTGATTTAAAATATGTTTTTTTTTTCGCTACACGGTTCTAACCATGTTTCAAAAATGGAAGCTAAAAGCTTCGAATTTAATTCTGTAATTAAATTAAAGACATTTGTTCCATTTCATCCTCAAGCGAATTTTGGAGTAACTTATTTTTTAAAAATTACTGGGTTTTAAAGGCACAGCAAAAAATAATAATTCATGTTTCCAAGGATACAGAGAAATCCATTCATCCAGACAAGGGGTGGTTGCGTGTTCATTATCGCTGTATTTTGTTGTATTAGTTATTAGTTACGTTTGAAGAAGGGTTTTCGTTTAGGTAGGGGTAGGGATGTATTTTTCAATGAATTCTAACATCCGTTAAATGCATGTCGTCTGGATTTTTAAAAGAAATTTTATTGTAAACGGCAAAAATTCTTACGACATTTTTTTCTATTTGTATACTTAAAGATTTTTGGGGTGTTTAGGTTAGAATACGTTTTATTTAACTACGATTTTAAAAAATATTTTCACTTTTAATTTTAATAAACTATATTTCTTTTTAAAACAAGTAAATGTATTAGAATTACTTACATTATGTAAAATTATTTTCAGATCAAGTATAAGTATGTATATTACCAGGTCACAATTTTTAAAAAATTATATTATATACAATAATTCTTCCTAAACACCCACCAAATCTTTAAATATACAAATAGAAAAAAATGCCGTAAGAATTTTTGCCGTTAACAATAAATTTTTTATAAAAATCCAGACGACATGCATTTAACGGATGTCAGAATTCGTTGAAAAATACATCCTTACCCCTACCAAAACATAACTAATAACTGATACATCAAAATACAGCGATAATGAACACGCAAACACCTCTTGTCTGGATGAATGGATTTCTTTGTATCCTTGGAAACGGGAATTATGATTTTTTGCAGTGCCTTTAAAAATCCAGTAATTTTAAAAATAAGTTACTCCAAAATTCGCTTGAGGATGAAATGGAACAAATACTTATAATTTAATTACAAAATTAAATTCGAAGCTTTTAGCTTCCATTTTTGAAACATGGTTAGAACTGTGTAGCGAAAAAAATATTTTAAATCAGTTAATATATATATATATATATATATATATATATATATATATATATATATATACAGGATCCATCCTATCGTGAACGATAAATGAGGGTCAACAGTAGATGGTGCCTTTCGTTTTACACTTATGCATGCTAGCAGGGGCTATTGCGGGGGAAATCAGGGGAAAGATATATTTCATTTGTGCTTTCTTAAGTGTGATACTAGCCCAGCCTTGCTGCGGGCGACAAAGCCACACTGACAGATGAAATTTGTTAAATCAGGATTTTGATGATGTCTCTGCCTCATGATGAAGCTGATCACAGTGCTTCAGTCTACTGTCTTCAAACCCCTTTAACTTAATAATATGTGTGTGTATGTTTCATTAAATAATATAGAAATATTATGTCTATTTTTATGCTGACCCTTTCCAGTTCTCTAATCAGTTTCTTGATGTTAAGATGAAATTAATCTCGGAATTTTTTTCCTACTCAAGTACTTTTGATATCCCCCAAGATCATTCTCACGTGTTAATTACAAAAACGAACTTATTGTAACTGTGATAAAATTATTACGAGTGTAACAGCAACGTAATGAATTGCATATAACAAACATTTTAGGCCATTTTGCATTTCTACCAAGTTCAGGTCAGCTCCCTTATATTTGGACGCTTGTTTTGAAAAAAACATTCCATAGCTACAACGGATAAATTTAAAATGTTAAAATAATTATAAAAGCTCGTTCACGCGTATTTTTTTCTTAAATCACCATCACAACGAAATGCAAATTTTATCACAGCTATAATAAGTTTGTCTTATTTAGAGATACTTGATAAAATCCAAAGAAGAATCTGCAATGTTATCAGTCCTGACCTGGCATCTCAGTTTCAGTCCTTTTACCATCGCCGTAATGTAGCTTCCGTGTACCTTATCTATAAATACTTCTGAAAAACTTTCCGTTCTGGTACCTAGACTTTATGAAGTGCAGTACTTGATTTGGCTGCAAGGTCTCATCATTTTATAGCTGAATAGGCTAGCTGTAACCGTAAGTTCTATGCTAACAATTTCTTCTATTACACTTCTTGCCTGTGGAACTCTCTTCCGGCTTCTCGCTTTCCAGTCAACTTTTATCTTCAAAAATTTAAATGCAATGTCAATCGTTATTTTCTGTCTTCTTAATTCCTGTTCTTTCATTGTCCTCTCTCCTTAATAATAGTTTTTTCTCATAATCTCTAAAAATCAATAAGCCTTGTGTCATAGTGGCTTTATTGCCTTGCTTGGGTGAAATGATTAAAAAAAATTGTTATAGAAATGTGATCCCCTTTAAAGTAAAAGCAAGATATTCTTCAGGTACAATGTGTGCGGTGTATGTTATGGTTCAGATGTCTTATTACCTCTCTCTAGCTGCCTATGTTTTTGTTTTTTTATCGTCGCTACTTTCTATTACCCTCAGGGGCTACATCCATTTTGGGAATCAGAGCCTTATAATGGGTGA
>CAHIKZ030000903.1:212500-232500 GCA_903632075.3 Acanthosepion pharaonis | reverse complement strand
CAGAACATTAATATTATAAATTAATTGATTTAAAATATATTTTTTCGCATATTTTAAATCAATTAATATATATTTTTGTGCTGGAAACTCCGAGTTGTGCTGAATACAGACTGTCCATTAGGTATTTTAAATTTTAAAAATATATCTGATGATCGCAATGTTGATGCAATTATATATTATACTGAGATTACAGTTTTTTTTTTTTAAAATTATATTTAGCATTCCAAATAAACGTAATTTTCATATAGATGTAAAAAAAAATAAATTAAAAATTGTATTTTAGATTTTTTAATATTAATTTTTTTTTATTTTATATTAAGGGGAGATTACTCTTTTATATAAACAAAAAAGCAACCCCCCCCAAAAAAAAACAAACAAACAGTAATTTGCATTAAAAATAAACGATAATTTATATTAAAATTAATCTGGATCAACGTATTTAAGCAGATATTTATTTTATGCCTACATGTAACTATCAATTCCTTTCTCTTTTTTAATAAACTAACGTTATTTAAGTGTTTTAAGATAACCAATTTTTTTAACAAGACATAAGTTACATCTATTTCCTTTCCCGTTATAAGAGTTGGTTATTGCTATAATATCTCAGTTGATAAAATGAATTACCATCATTCTTTAATTGCCAGAAATATTTGGAGAGAGAGCAGTACTGTTTTTTGTATTTTATATTACCTAAAGTCATTCAATGATGGTAGAAACGAAATTTCAAAGAATTTTCAGTGGCACCTAAATGAAATTTAATATCGTCACCGGGATGTATGCTCGCTCGGTATACAATATTATCAGTCATACATTGACCGTTTAAGGGACAGATCATATTTTTTCGGCAGTTGCATTTGTTTTTATAAAAAATTACGTTGTTTTTCTGGGAAACATATTTGTTTCATATGTTAAATAAATATATTTCCAACAATAATAACGTAAATATATTTCCAACAAAACAACTTAGATGTACTAATAATAATTCTTCATTTATTGTATAAAATATGTATGCGAATGTCTTGGACACTGATAGCATGGATTATAACAGCGTTTGATCTAAATGACATTAAGATCCATTCAGAAATCGAAGAATATATGAGAGGAAAGCGTTTGAATTATTTCGTTGTTTTAATGATCATCTAAAAAGTGGTACGGCACATTTAATATATGAAATATACAGACAAATATAACAATTAATATGGGACAGCTGTGGTGTGATATAAATTATATTCTATATCCATCCCAAAAGAGTTGGTACATTTAGTGTATGAAATGTGTACGCAAATGGAACAATTATTATGGGACAGAAGTAGTATTACATAAATAATTAGAGACTAACTCTGTCCCATAATTGTTGGTACATTTTATATATGAAATATGTACGTAAATGGAACAATTATTATGGGACAGAAATAGAATTATATCAATAATAATAAACTACCTCTGTCCCATAATGGTTGGTACATTTAGTGAATGAAATGTGTAGGCAAATGGAACAATTATTATGTGACAGAATTAGTATTACATAAATAATTAGAGACTACCTCTGTCCCATAATTGTTGGTACATTTAGTATATGAAATGTGTAGGTAAATGGAACAATTATTATGGGACAGAAGTAGTATTACATAAATAATTAGAGACTAACTCTGTCCCATAATTGTTGGTACATTTTATATATGAAATATGTACGTAAATGGAACAATTATTATGGGACAGGAGTAGTATTATATAAATAATAATAGACTACCTCTGTCCCATAATGGTTGGTACATTTAGTGAATGAAATGTGTAGGCAAATGGAACAATTATTATGGGACAGAATTAGTATTACATAAATAATTAGAGACTACCTTTGTCCCATAATTGTTGGTACATTTAGTATATGAAATGTGTAGGTAAATGGAACAATTATTATGGGACAGAAGTAGTATTATGTAAATAATATTATACTCCCTCTTAAGGGACTTCTGTCCTGACTTGAACATCCGACATGAAGGTTAAAAAAATAGTTTTCTCAATTCATTATCAATAGGTTTATTTATCACCGTGGCAAACTGCGGACTAAATAAACTTTCGAATGCAAAATTCGCTATTTTTTGCTTTATTTTTTTAAAATCCATGTGTATTTCTTTCTTTTTGGAAGCATATTGATGAATTAAAATTAATGAAAAAACATTAAAATCTCAATTAGATTCAACCTATGAATATTTATTTTATTTTCGCAAAATATAAAATCTCTTGTTTTAAGAAAAATGCAAAAGAAAAAGAAAGATATAAAAATCCCGTCATCAAATATATATACCGTAATTCCCTATGTATAATATGCATTTTTTTTCTAAAAAAATAATATGCAAAATCAGAGGTGCGTATTATGCACTGATAGAAAAAACCTTTAAAAACTTGCCATAAAATAAAATAAGAATTATCATAAAACTAAATTAGAATAATATTATTCTATGTTTAAAAACATTTTTTTTTAAAATAAGAGTAGGAAACCACACATTCAGCACAATCTTAGGGGTGCGTATTATGGATGAAGGCGTATTATTCATGGGGAATTACGGTATATATACGCTACAAGCAAATAGATTGGGGCCACACTGATTTCTTCAGATATTTTTGTATGTTTTTAATTAAATGATAAAATTTAACTATCTACAGTGTTTTTGCTTTTATTTTGACAAATATTTAAGGACTAAACTATAAAATGTTATCACACAACAGCGCCATATTTTGTTTTCTCCACCGGCCTTAATTATTTCTTTACAAATTCTTGGCATTCTTAAAAAAAAGTACATGGCAGACCTCCATAAGGGCTGAAAAAGCTCACTCTCACTCTTTAGATATTCTCTTCGAACTCTCCTCGTCAATTTGATTCTGAAGAACACATATTTTCATCGAAATTTCTCGATTATTCAGGCCGGTAAATGTAATATCGTTTAATTAAAACAGCATTTACTCAAATAAGTTTTATTCATAAAAAATAACTTATAAACAGAAAATATATTAAAATATTTGTCGGATTTAATCTATTTCATCTAATATCACACACACACACACACGCACACACTAAAAATATTATGAAGTTAATGGTCATAACTGAATTAAACCAGGAAACAGTAGTATTAAAAAAAAGTGTTGAATACAGATATAAAGAGCTAAAGCTAAAACATGTAGAGCTTTTAACTATAGAAAATTAGAAAATCAACCGATTTCGCTACCTTGGTTTCAATATTTCGTTATCATCAGGCGATTTCAGTCAGTTGATTTACTAACACTTGAAAGATCCGATTGGAAACTGGAAAATTTAAAAAAAAGTTAAAACTTACAACAATCATAGCAATATTTGCAACCTTTGTCAACAAGAGAAATTGGCAATAATAATATTTCCAGACCAAAAAACCTTTTAAACCAGAGATCGGAAATTATGTCTCATTGTATTCATAATAAAAAGTTCCTTTTGATTTCATTTGAAGTGGGGCAACAAAAAAAAAAAAAAAAACTTATGTATATTTCATTTAATCTCCCACCCATACATTTCCAAGACCCTTGATTTTATTTTTCTTTTATTTTCATTTCCCAAGTACTTTTTCCAAGATTATCTTCAGGGGTGCAAATAAAAAGATCGAAAGTACTTGTGAAATGAAAATAAAAGAAATTTAAGTAACTATAGCACATTTCTCTCATCCTTTAACATCAATACGCGGAAGGTTATTCGTGAGTATGAAAGGATTTTGTTAAAAATTAGCAGACATAATGTCTGTAATTTATTCAATCAAACATGCCTAAAAGAAAATTTGCTACCTAAATACACAAATAAATACATATATCTATCTATGAAAGGCAGGATGTGTGTGTGTGTGTGTGTGTGTGTGTGTGTGTGTGTGTGTGTGTGTGTGTGTGTGTGTGTGTGTGTGTGTGTGTGTGTGTGTGTGTGTGTGTGTGTGTGTGTGTGTGTGTGTGTGTGTGTGTGTGTGTGTGTGTGTGTGTGTGTGTGTGTGTGTGTGTGTGTGTGTGTGTGTGTGTGTGTGTGTGTGTGTGTGTGTGTGTGTGTGTGTGTGTGTGTGTGTGTGTGTGTGTGTGTGTGTGTGTGTGTGTGTGTGTGTGTGTGTGTGTGTGTGTGTGTGTGTGTGTGTGTGTGTGTGTGTGTGTGTGTGTGTGTGTGTGTGTGTGTGTGTGTGTGTGTGTGTGTGTGTGTGTGTGTGTGTGTGTGTGTGTGTGTGTGTGTGTGTGTGTGTGTGTGTGTGTGTGTGTGTGTGTGTGTGTGTGTGTGTGTGTGTGTGTGTGTGTGTGTGTGTGTGTGTGTGTGTGTGTGTGTGTGTGTGTGTGTGTGTGTGTGTGTGTGTGTGTGTGTGTGTGTGTGTGTGTGTGTGTGTGTGTGTGTGTGTGTGTGTGTGTGTGTGTGTGTGTGTGTGTGTGTGTGTGTGTGTGTGTGTGTGTGTGTGTGTGTGTGTGTGTGTGTGTGTGTGTGTGTGTGTGTGTGTGTGTGTGTGTGTGTGTGTGTGTGTGTGTGTGTGTGTGTGTGTAACGAATGCACAGCTGCAATTTTCGACGGATTTGCACCAAATTTTACTATGCACATGCTCCAAAAAAATCGATAGCTGCATTCGTCACAAGTGGGACAAATTTAAATCTGCATGGCACTTTACTCCAATTGGCTGATTCGCTTGCTTAAACTCAACGTCGATTATGATTCCGAAGAACTGGGTTGGGTGTGAAAAAGTATTTGTTGTTAATATTCTTTTTTCATTCGTTTTTTCTAGTTACGAGTCCTTTATTTAAAGCTGATAATTTTGTGTTCATTTTGTTTAGTTCTTTTTTCGTAACAGATTTAATGTTTAGTACAGAGCTTAGAAAAATTCGCAGTGTGAGATAGGCAAGAAGTAAGGCATGTAGCAACATCAGTACGTCAAAGGGCACCTCCTTTAAAGGCAAGGAAGGGCAAAATATTTTTAAGTCAAGTGATAGCCGATTGCCAAATGAGTCGTACGATTTTGAAACAAGCACGGGCAACGCCGGGCCATGCTGCTAGTATATATTTAAATGTTACATTTTTCATGATGAAGGGATCGTATCTTCACAGATTCCTTTTCTTTTATTATTTGTGAATTGTCATGATTTCTTGGGAAAGACAGGGTTAGGGTTCCTTGTTGCTCTATAACAGTTTTAAGTTCACAGAAACCCCTCGAAACTGGCTGCCAACCAAGGCAAATGAGCACAGAATACTCTCCTGTTTAACTCATAGTTGTGGTGGATGAGAGAAGAAAGTGATTTTGCCTTTCTCAAAGGCAGTTATGTAAAAATTAATTGAATCTTTTAGCAAGTGTCCAAAACAACAAGGTTGCTGAGAAAGATCGTATTGCAAATTTAGTCTCACAAATCCAAAAGGTAGGAAAGACTAGTCGTATGGACACAAATCAGAACCACAAGTCCAAGAGGCAAAATAATTTTATTTGTCCTAAAAAAGAAAAAAAAACAACTTACAGATTCTAATATCACTCTCGCTCACGGACACAAAAATACGCCTGCCTCATCAAGAAAAGTAACGACGATTATCGCGATATTCCGGAACATTAAAAAAAAAATACCATATGTGAAGTCTGCTTAAGTAATTTATTTTTTAAACGTACACAGGACACGAACTCGGGCAACTCGACGTGGTGTAATGCTTAGCAAGCAGGGCCTATAAGAAAGGAGTCCAACCGGTGCTTAAATCCGAGGCCCAAGAACTAAGAAGGGACCCACAGAAACCATACGACACCCATTCCTCCTTTCTACTACCCCCAACTCGACATACACTTACATTCACACACTCTAACTTTACTATACTTATCACAGTACACTTACTTCTTTTTATTAGTATTTATTATTAAGTATTATAGGCTTAGTTGTACAAAGATCTGATAACACTAAGAGTATCTACCTACTGCCCGGGGGCAGATGCATAGATGCGTTAATTAGCGTAATGATGGGACTAGCGCAAACCAGAATTTTCGCGTCATCATGTGCCTGTAGGTATTATTATTTGGTTTCGAAAGCACTGTACGTATATTATATCTGATCATGGAAATAAGGCATTAATAAGATATCAACAGGACGTCACATCGTTAATTTTGAGAAAAATCTTTGCCTGCCTCGGAGCCCCAAAGGGGTCTTGTACCGCTTTGCAAAGTTTCTATTGACAAAGTTTCTGAAGAAGGTTAAACAAAAACAACAAAAAAAAAACAACAACAAAAAACGATGAGGCCCTCTTAGCAAACTTGTCTCGCTAGAACAATTATGATTGTGAACGACAATGAAGAAGCTGAACAAAAAACAACAAAAAAAAAAAAACAACAACAAAAAACGATGCTATAAGGAACAGGAAGATGTGGAGGACCATGATCAGTAATGTCCTGAAAGGATATGCCACATAGAAAAAGTAGGAGAACGAGCTTGAGCAAATAGATGGTAAAACAAGGTTTGGGAGAAATAACAAAGAGACAAAAAAAAGTAGAGAACTAGATGGTAAAACAAGGTTAGAAATAACAAAGAGACAAAACTTATTAAGAGCTACAAGAACAGGAAGATGGGAGGACCATGATCGCTAATGTCCTGAAAGGATATGCCACATAGAAAAGTAGGAGAAAGCTTGAGTAGATGGTAAACAAGAGAAATAACAAAGAGACAAACTTTATTAAGAGCTACAAGGAACAGGAAGATGAGGACCATGAAATAAAGGATGCCATAGAAAAGTAAAACGAAGGATTTGGGAGAAATAACAAAGAGACAAAACTTATTAAGAGCTACAAGGAACAGGAAGATGTGGAGGACCATGATCGCTAATGTCCTGAAAGGATATGCCACATAGAAAAAGTAGGAGAACGAGCTTGAGCAAATAGATGGTAAAACAAGGTTTGGGAGAAATAACAAAGAGACAAAACTTATTAAGAGCTAGAAAGAACAGGAAGATGTGGAGGACCATGATCGCTGAAAGGATATGTCACATGGAAAAAGTAGGAGAACGAGCTTGGAAAAAAAGAAATAACAAAGAGAGAACAGGGTTTGGGGAGATAAATAAAAAAGACAAGACATTTGGGAGAAATTAAAAGACAAGACATATTAAGAGCTAGAAAGAACAGGAAGATGTGGAGGACCATGATCGCCTACGTCTTGAAGGGACACGGCACATCAATCCTCACTGGGTGTCCCATACTTTCGGCCTTGTGCTATATATATATGTTAGGCTTAGAAAATCACCACAGGATACGAACTCTTTTTTGAGGTAGCTGATTTTCCCGTTCGCCACACGAACAAAGCAAACGCGACTGGAATTTGAACTCGACTCGACGATTTCATTTTAGACAACCTTAACACTAAGTGTAGCTGAAAGAGTAAATAATTGTGAATGGTCAGTGAGTGATGTAATTTTTTTTTTTTTTTTTTGCTAAAGGCGGTTTGGTTTCGCGATCAGCTGTGTGTGTGTGTGTGTGCGCGCGCGCGCGCGCGCAAGGTGTGTGTATGTGTATGTGTATGTGTGCGCGTGTGTGTATGTGTATGTGTGCGCGTGTGCCTGAAGAGCAGAATGAACATTGTGTGAGTGGAAGTTGTAAGAAGGCTGTTAAAGGTAAAGTCATTAATCAACACTTGGCGGAATTAAATCAAGGTGAAAAGTATGGAAACCCAATCAAAAAGAAATGAAATGACGATGACAGCAGGCCAGGCCGTGAATGGCAACTGATCCGGCTGACAGTCTCTTTGTAACATGTGGTCATCTTTTTAAGTTCGCACGCTCACCTCTCATTCACATCCTCTTGCACACATAAACACATACGCACGCACGCACACATACACATACACAGAGACACATAAAACACATACGCACAACACACACATACACAGTCACATACACATAAAAATACACACTCGTACACACAAAAGAACACACACAAACACATATACAAGCACACACATGCACTCACACAAACACAAAAACGGAAACATATATAAACACACAAACACACATACATACATACATACCCCCCCAAAAAAAAGCGCTCAAACATACATATACACGCAAGCTCAGAAAAAAACTAATACACACGCATACAGACATACATACAACAGACTCACGCACACGCAATCAGGCACACACATATGCCCATACACATGCACAATGCACATGTAAACTCATACGAACGAACACACGCAAATATACGGATACAAACATACACACAGATACACGCAAACACACACATACAAAAGCACAAAGACAAAAACATGCATATGCATACACATACAAACACATACGCAAACACATATAGACAAATACACAGTTGTATACACAATTGTACTACGCCTAAATTCGTCTTCATTCAACAGCTTAGGTGTAGATTCTCCGACTGACGTCAATTCAGCCGGGTTTCGATCCTAGCTAGAGGCAACCGGACGTGATAAAGCGAATCAGTCTGTTCTTTGGATGACAATATATATATATATATATATATGTATATTTCCCTCTCATCTTCTAGATTTTAAGTTTAGATCATATCGTTTTTTTATTGTGCGTAGTGTCACCACAAATGTATACACACCTTTCCAGTGTTTGCTTTTTAATTTTAATTTAGGTCAGCGAATCGGTAACGAATTATGCATCGAAAAATAATTCCTATTTATCTGTATCTCACTCATTTCAACCGTTATTTAACTCCTCACTTTAAAACTTCTCTCTGTTAAATTTTAATCCCCACTTTCACCTTTGGGCCTTCCTGTTCTTCTTTCTTCTGTTACACCCTCTCTCTAGAGCTTTCAGACATTTTCCTCTCACACTTGTTTCCCACTCCCACACATACACTCTCACTAAAATTTTGTTTTATTATACCCTGAGTTATATTTTCCGATTTCTTTTTGAATTTGTAGGTCTGATGAATTGGGTCGTGATTACGATTCCAATGTAATAAATTATAACCGTGGAATATTAATGTTTGAGCCTTTTATATTATATTCTTACTCTGTCCTGGACATTGAGTTCTATCTGGATTCTATCCTCTCGGAATATATATATATATATATATATATATATATATATATATATATATATATATATATATATATATATATATATATATATATATATATATATATATATATATATATATATATATATATATATATATGTACCACATAACACCATTCAACGTTGAGCCTTCGAGCGGGTAGAATGGAGATCAATGTGTTTTAAAAGGACTCAGAAATTTTCAGTTTGTTTGTCTGAAATCATCTTCAAGAAGCGAGAGCAAGATCTAAAAGGTCACCAATCTAACAGTGATATCATTTTTCCTCACACTTGCTCCATATGTATATATAGGATAATCACTAGCGGGTCTTAAATGCCACTTAATATTATCGCACAAACTTTTATAACTGAATCAATAAGCTGTCAGATCCTTATACATCGAAACCGACGGGAGAGTCCATTATTATTATGCATATTGACCACTAATATATATATATATATATATAGTTTATGAAAAATTAGGTAATCCGTATGGGTAAACCCAAGGAGGATGAAATCCAAAGAGCTCAATGTAAATCCAGAGCAAATAATTTAAATCAAAACAGATCACTTTAAGGTTCCATGTAATAAATTATTTCACCACAGCCCTTTTAAAGGACTGCGGATCATCAGACTTTACTTCCAAAGGTTGAAACAAAAAATGAAAAGAAATTTACACATTTTTGACGGGCCGTATTAAGCATATGTACATTAACGAAGTGGGGAAGTGAGGGGGGAGAGAAGACATGAGTGAGTTAGATGTAATTTAAAATTTCTATTCTTTTATACTTAAAATTACTTGAGGTCCAGATATTGACACATTTAAGCGGTTAACTTTATTTAAATCATATATATACATTTGAACGGTTAACTTTAAATTATATATATATATATTACCTACTAGGACTATCCGTAGTTTATTAAATAGCACCAGCAGACAACATATTACATCCGATGCTTGCATTATCAAATATCATGCAAAATTTTAAATAAAAATATGTGGGTGAAACAGGTCAGGTCATTAAAATCTCGTGTTTTCGAACATAAACGAGATATTCGTCTCGGTAATTTTAACAATGCTTTAGTTGTACACACAATTGCTAAAGCAGATCATAATTCGATTTCGATTCCGTGAAAGTATTAAAATATTTTCATAATAAAAATCTCAGGAGGATTTATGAAGCAGGTAAAGATCCATCTTTACGGTGAATACTAGACCTGGTTTCTTTAATATTTCCCTTTTTAAAAGAGATTGATGCTCGATTAAGTCATACATAAGAATTTTAGAACCTAATATATATTCTTTTCATTTTTATTTCATTTCAAAATAATCACAAACTTTTAGGAATACGTTTTTGAAAGCGTCGCCCATGTGACGACGGCGTGACCATGTTAGACGGAAGGCTGATCATTTTAAAATTTTCAGTTATCTGTTCTGAATAAGACTTGTGTTTTATGTCCATCGTAATTGTCATATTGAACTGAATTGTATTTTGATGAATATTGTCTTGAAAAACACTTATTAAACCGAAACGTCAGACGTCGACATTTCTTCATTTTAACTACATTTAAGGATTTTTGTTTGTTTTTTCAAAATTTTTATTCATTCTGTCAAATTTATATCCATTTACACTTGCTTATATATATATATATATATATTTAAACGGTTAACTTTATTTAAATTATATATATATATATATATATATATATATATATATATATATATATTTATATGTGAGTTAAAGATTAAATGCATATCAAATATGGATCGGAATCGGACAGGATGAAAAAAGAACAAATATGAAACGTTCTGATACTCACAGGGTGGATAGAAGGAAAGAGGGTCAAGGGAAAGCAACGCGTGACATGCTTAGTGAGCTTAAGCAAATGGATGGCAGATCAGAGAAATGGGAGACAGAACAAAAAGACAAAAACTTATTGAGACCTACAAGGAACAAGACGATGTGGAGAGCCATGATCGGCTACGACCTGAAGGGACACGGCCCATAAAAGAAGATATCAATCAAACATATTTCAACGTTATTAAAGCTTCGTCAGCGATTGAGTGGAAACAGACAAAAATGCATACCTTTTACTTAAAACAGAACAAAAAAAAAAAAAACTTTTTTAACTGCCTTATTGTGAGTTCAGAGGACAAAATAGAAACACTATAATTCAACCCCTGTCCGAATGAAACGCGCGAAAATGTCAAAATAAAGCCTAAAGAATAATTTAGACAATTAGTGCAATAATCAAGAATTTATTATTTATGTTTAAAAATAACTTTTCTTTAACCACATAAAATCCATAGTTTAAGAATATAATTTTTATTTTATACGCTTTTGTTAAATTTAGTATAATGAATAATTTTACTTTTATTCATTAGTAGTAATTATTATATTTTTTTTTTTTAGATAAAAGACACTAATTTAATTAGTTGCTTTTATTTTATTATTATTTTTTTACCAGTTTCATATCATAAAATATAAAAAATATAAAATAATGCATTTTTTTTATTCTGAATTAAAGGATTAGTGTCGACGGGGTGGGGTGCAAGTTATGAAGTAAAAATATAAAATAACATCTTACGTTTAATTACGGAAGCACGCGTTGTTCTTGTATACAAGAATCTGTATATAAATGTAGGCAAAGAGACGCGCGCAAAAAACAGAAAAAAATCCCGAAAACAAAAATACAAAAAAACGAAACAAAAAAAAACAAAAAAAAAAACAAAAACAAAAAACACCTGTACAGTTAAATAGGAAAACAATGCTTTCAAGACACAAAAACTGTCTGAACTGAGATATGAAATTACATTAATATTAAAATATACACCTGATATTGAATAGTACTCAGTCAAGGCGAGATATCAGAATTATGTCCTTTTTGTACATCCATACCAAAAATAATCTAACAGTTGCTGAAAAGAAAAAAAAAAATTAAAATAAAATTCTTGTAAAAAGATTTCACATACGAAAATGGCATTAAAGTTTGCGTTTTTTTTTTTTTTTAAATCTTTAAGCATTTCTTTATTTGATAAAAGAAACTCTTGTGATGAATAGCTACGGGATAATTTTCAAAATCGCACTGAAAAATTACAAGTAATTTAAAAAAAAATATTAAGTGTAAATTCTTTGTTCAGTTTAAAAGAAAATAATGCGTTTTATCAAATTATGCAAGCATCAAATTCTCAAAATAAATTATCTTTTGAGATTTATTGAATTATATTTCGTAAAACACTTTTCCCAATGATATTGCATTTTTTTTACTGAAATAATATCTTCAGAGATTTTTTCTTTAAATCACTGTAAAAAACAATATGAACGAACACCACCCCAAGTTAAAAAGTAAACACAAGATAAAGGAAAAAAGAATCCCATAAATATTTCCACAAAGTTTTTTTAATAAAATAATATATTCAATATACAAATCATTCCTTACATTATTTACATTATACGGACTATTGTCCTCATCTTTGTCGCCATATTTATTACAACGTTTCGGCCGTTGTACGCTACTTCTTCAGGTGGTTGGAATGTCGAACGGAACTTTATTTAGTTAGATCCAGTGACAGGACCTAAAGAGTGTGAGTTCAATACTCAGCTAAGGCAGTGGAGAACTTTCAGAGGGAAATTAACAGGAGGTAACTGATAACTGACATCCATTAATCATGGCACGTGGAACTAGAACAGTCTACCCCAGTGAGCGAAATAAAGGGTTCAGTTCGACATTCCAACCATCTGAAGAAGGCCAGAGTGTACAACGGCCGAAATGTTGTAATAAATATGGCGACAAAGATGAGGACAATAGTCCGAATAATGTACATAATACCTCATCTCAGAAATATAGACAAATCATTCCTTAGTGAATAAGTCGTATCGAGAAAATTGTTCGGAAATAATTCTTCGACAAACATTTATTCGAACTGTAAATTGTTTGAATGAAAATTAATCGAAAGGACAATTATACTAAATGAGAATTATTCGAAATATCTATGTTTGAAATATGTATGTGGTCTTGCTTTGAGTGAGTCAATGCTTATTTACCTAGAACTAATAACGCCCGTGAAAGATAGCGTAGGGCTTTTATACAGCAAGTATCATCCCATCGTTCCACAATATGGAAATTCTTAGACACTCTTAAAAGAGAACAGAACTTGTAGGAAATTCATATTGCAAAAGTAAGAGCAGGTTCCCAGAATATCAAGAGCGCCAAGGAATACTGCGACGTAAATGGAAAACTTTAAAACTTAGTGACATCCATAAACGAGTACTCTTCAGTTGTTGACTATTTGTATGCAGTATCCCATAACTTAAACCTTTGAGCCATGCGTTCTTGAATAAATTTAACCCTTCTGCCTGAGCTTCCGAGTCAAAATTCGCAAATAATTGGTATGTAGATACAAAAATAGTTACAAGTGTTTACCCACTTTTCAACCGGTGGCTGGGATTACGACATTTTTCTCTACAACCAGTAAAGCGGTGGTCATTTAGTAACCCTCATTTCAATTTCAAACATTTTCTTGAATTTCATTGGTTGTTAAATACAAAGTAAGCTTCGAGAAATTTCGAGAAACAAAACAGTCAAAATTTGTGCAAAAGTAGGCTCAGCCGACGTAAAAAATCTTTCTCTTATCATCCCTAATTTAAATGTTTCAAAAAATAAATTGACTAAAACATAAAAAAAAATACAACATTCGCCCACGCATTATATATATATATATATATATATATATATATATATATATAGCCTGACGTGGCTTTAACCAATTTGGCCACAGAGGAGCGTTCGGTTAGTAAGGTATATAAAGGTAAAAGACAATAGGAAAACTGTATTATTATCGAACACGTTTCGTCCAATGTGGACCTTTCAAAGCAAAAACGAAATGAATTTATTGAAAACAAAGTAACTATTAACAACAAACAAAATGTCCTTAGCAACTAGAAAAATTTAGAAAACGTTATTGTATTCATATTTTCAAATGAAAATTATGTCAAATACTTTCACGTGTAGAAATGTTGTTTTTATTGCTGTGTTGACGGATTCGACCATTTTCTTTGGATTTCTTGATACGGTTGTGTACGTTGGCTTGGGAGAGTAGTAATTCTGTTAGCAAAGGTGATACTGGTGAAAAAAACCTGGGCGTAGATATCAATATGAATTTCCAATTAGGCAGACCAAAGAAACGTTACAAAGACACGCTGAAGGAGATTCTCAAGCATTGTAGCATTCGCCATTCCAGCTGGGAAGAGTCTGCTGAAGACTGTGCCACCTGGTGCTCACTTGTAAGTTCCGAAGTGCCTGATTTTGAAGAGAAAAGAACCAGGGACAAAGAACAGAGACTCCAGGAAAGGAAAGATCGAGAGGACTCCGCCTCCCAGCCTGCATCCCATGTCACGACTGCAACAGACTTTTCAGCGCAAAGATCAGACGCATTAGTGAACTCTGCAAAGTGATTTGAAGTCAAGAACGTCTCTGCATGCATCTATATATATATATATATATATATATATATATATATATATAGATATCTGTGTGTAAATGGACACAGGTAAACTCTGAGCAGTCTGTTTCATGCTTGAACGCAATGTTCAGATCATCCTACACACACACACACACACACACACACACACACACACACACACACACACACACACATATATATATATATGTGTATGTGTGTGTGTGTGTGTGTGTGTGTATATTGATAGAATAAGTAAGAACTGAAAACATAAGTAGTCCTTACCAGTAATTTCAGTGTTGCGATGGAATAATAGTTTTAAGAAAATTATATATATATATATATATATATATATATATATAATGACCTGAGGATTGCGTTCAAGCAAACAGACTGTCCCCCTTCAGTGTCCACTTTATAATATATATATATATATATATATATATATATGCAGGTTATATCAAAAATATTTATACAAAATCTGGAGTGGATTTATCAAACCAAATCAAGGACAAAAGTCCATATAAAGGTATTTCCGTAAGTCCTTTCTTTTTCGTGTTATTATGTTAAATGTTACGGAAGACGTATTTAATTGTACAATACGAGATACAATCCAGAAATACTTTTACAAACTTTGGTTCCTGACAGAAAAACAAGATAAAATGTCCATATAAACATACGTTCGAAAGGCCATCATTGTACATCAACACAGGAACTCATAACAAATTTTCAAAATGTCCTCCGCTTACTTCTACATACGCATGCAACTGTCGGATCATTGACTGGCGGATTCTTTCAAATACTCCCACTCGCTGTTGAATGATTTCGCAGGCCCCCATGGCATGCTGATGTCTGCTGCATAAATTAATTGTTTTAGGTAGCACCAAAGATAAAAAAAAAAAAAAAAACATCCAAAGGATTGAAGTCGGGGTAATGTTCAGTCCATGGAACTGGTCCACACCTACCTGTCCATCTTTCATGGTAAATGTCAGCCAGTACATCGCGAACAATGTGACTAAAACGTGCAGAATCTCCATCATGGATGACCTACTTTCGTCTTCGTATGAGTAGGGGTACATCCTGTAGCAGGTCTGGAAACGTGTTCGAAATAAACTTCTCACCGGTGAAATACAGAGGGAAGGAGCGTGATTTGCTACGATGGGTGTGGCATGCCGGGTCCTAGTAATGAAAGATAGAACTGGCGGAATCAAAGAATACAGTTCGCCCGAGAACTTTCTTTGGAAGCAGCAATAAATCAGTGACAGTCTTTGTTCTGATGAGCTATCATCTTTGTTACCTAGACTTTATGAATTTAAGCGCAGTACTAGATTGGCAGTTAGGTCTCATCATTTTACAGTTGAAATAGCTAGATTTCTTTTTCTGATAAGTTGTTTTGGTAATTGTTTTGATGAGCTATCCATTTGGTACCTAGACTTTATGCTCTCAACAGATTTTAGGTCTTACAGTCTGATGTGACCGTAACTTCTATGCTAACAGTTTCTTAATCTGATAAGTATGTTCATGGTAATTGTTTTGATGAGCTATCCTATTTGGTACCTAGACTTTATGAATTTAAGCGCAGTACTAGATTGGCAGTTAGGTCTCATCATTTTACAGTTGAAATAGCTAGATGTGACCGTAACTTCTATGCTAACAGTTTCTTAATCTGATAAGTATGTTCATGGTAATTGTTTTGATGAGCTATCCTATTTGGTACCTAGACTTTATGAATTTAAGCGCAGTTAGTTAGGTCTCATCATTTTGCAGTTGAAATAGCTAGATTGGCCGTTTCTATGCTAACAGTTTCATTTGATAAGTATGTTCATGTAATTGTTTTGAAGCTATCCTATTTGGTACCTAGATTTATGAATTTAAGCCGTATTGGCAGTTAGGTCCTCATCATTTTACTAAATGCTAGATGTGACCGTAACTTCTAGTTTCTTAATCTGATAAGTATGTTCATGGTAATTGTTTTGATGAGCTATCCTATTTGGTACCTAGACTTTATGAATTTAAGCGCAGTACTAGATTGGCAGTTAGGTCTCATCATTTTACAGTTGAAATAGCTAGATGTGACCGTAACTTCTATGAGGTTTTAATCTGATAAGATGGTAATTGTTTTGATGAGCTATCCTATTTGGTACCTAGACTTTATGAATTTTAAGCGCAGCTAGATTGGCAGTTTCTCATCATTTTACAGTTGAAATAGCTAGATGTGACCGTAAAATATGCTAACAGGATAAGTTGTTCATGGAAATTGTTTTGATGAGCTATCCCTATTTGGTACCTAGACTTTATGAATTTAAGTGCAGTACTAGATTGGCAGTTAGGTTTCATCATTTTACAACTGAAATGGCTAGATGTAACCATAAGTTCTATGCTAACAATTTCTTAAATCTGATAAGTATGTTCATGGCAATTATTCTGATGTGCTTTTCTCTTTCGTATCTAGACTTTATGAATTTAAGTTTTATGCTAACAGTTTATTGTTCTTCTGTAAAAATAAGTGTGTAACGCTTGGGCGAAATTATTAAAAAAAAAAACCTCGCAGAAATTCTTATATATAAGTTTATTATCTTTTTTAAAAAAATAATATTTTCAGTCTTTTTTTTATTTCCTCGAGATTTTTCTTTGTTTTTATTTTCTTTTCTTATTGAACGCATAAAAAGAAAACCTTTAATTTTTTCTTTAATTTTCCGGGTTATTTTCTAACCATTAAGCTACACGCATTCCTGTAGGTCATTCGGACTGTACTCAAATGTCGAAAAAAAAAAAAAAAAAAAAAAAAGAAAGAAATAGCAAAAGAAAGGAAGGAAATAGAAAATCAGTTTTAATGGCAATCCATGTTGAATAAGAGATGAAAATCTGATGCAACACACGTAGCAAGTATTCAGAATGTTAAACAGTGAGAATAAAGAAACCTGACGAATTAGAATATCAAATTTACCACTGTCGCTTTTTGTAAACGCGTCTCTAGGCTACTGCGGTTAATCATTCTGTTATCTACATGTATATTTGGTTTTATGTCATTTCCCGGCCAGGGATAATATTTCGACAAGATTTCTTCTAATTTTTGTAAACATCAAATCTGAGTAGATAGCATCCATTCTTAAATTCCATTCAAAATGAAATATTTGCAATTTAATTGACTCGCTCAAAAATATCATTCAACAAATAACTGAATAAATCATATTTTACTTTAAAGTAATCAATTTTTTTTTGTTTAGAAATAACAATAAAACCAGGGAACAGAACATTTCTTATTTATAATATAGAAATATATATATATATATATATATATATATATATATATATATATATATATATATATATATATATATATATATATAAGGAATATAGTCTTACGGTGTGCTATATTTATGGGATAAAGTGCTCAATATCAGAGATAGAGTGTGTGTAAATATAAAAGTGAACATAAGCCTGACGATTGCGTCAGCATGAAACAGACTGTCGCCTCTAAGTGTTGACTTCTATGTTCACTTATATATTTACACACGTTATATCTCTGATATTGAACGCTTGGGACAATAAATATTATGGTAAATTTTTATACTCCCTTAAACGGTAAAACATAAGGATGCTGCCAATATATATATATATATATATGTGTGTGTGTGTGTGTGTGTGTAAGCAAATATATGGATATAGATCCGACAGTATGAAGAAAAATATATACGGAAAAAACAAACAAAAATCCTTGTATACAATTATGCTGTTTTAATATTAATATATCAACGTCGGACGATTCCACATAATAAAAGCATCTTCTTATGGACATATTCATAAATTGTATTATCAATACAACATAACAAAGAATATGTACATAAGATGGTTTATTCTTATGTGAAACGTCTAACGTTGACATATTAACATTAAACAGCATAATTGTATATATGATTTTTGCTTGTTTTTTCCGTATATATATTTTTTCTTCGTATATATATATATATATATATATATATATATATAAGTAAACCTAAAGAGCCAGACAAACCTACCTAGGTTTCACCTACGCGGATCGTCAGGGTAACCTGGCTCGATTTAGCGTATTGAGCACTTTGCTTAGTTATTTTACTTTACTCGTGTCGGAGTTTTTTTTTTCTTTGGACTCTGAACTTAGATTCTAGAAGATTATTTTTGCCCGAAGTACATGTTCTTAGTTTTTTCTTTTTTTTTAGCCTTTTTTTCCCCTTGGGTATTGGTTTGTTCATTTACAAGTTAAAACACCTAAGGTTTTGCTAGACGAGTATAGCTGCTTATATTTATAAGTTTATCAGTATTATATATATATATATATATATATATATATATATAATGGACTCTCCCGACGGTTTCGACGGATGAGGATCTGACAATTCAGCCAACTGATTCAGTTATTATGCGATAATCTTAAGTGGCACTAAAGACCCCCAAGTGATTTGCAAAGGAGGCCGCATATGAAGAGAAGTGCAACAGAAGCATTAGGAATTGTCCGAATATTTTGTAACATCCGATCGCTTTTGGCTATAATTTTAGCTGTTACCAAGAATGATTTTATTTTTACTTTTAACTGAATGTATGGACTGTTTTATGCATCTACCTAGAGTTATTTTCCCAACACGGCCAGCACATAGTGGCCGTGTTCATATTTGATATCATTGAGTGCTGGCTTTTCCTTTTTAATAATAATGCTTCCATTATTTTTAGCCTTTTTTACAAGTGGATGGGACTTTTATAAGAATACAAGAAAAATTAAACAAAAAACTTAACCGTACTCCCTTGTAAGTCATCTATAATGAAATTTGTATAAAAGAGTGATTGGTGCCAAAACACATTGTTATATATATATATATATATATATATATATATATATATATATATATATTATGAAATGGACAAACTCCGACAATTATTTTAAGACATTTTCATGTTTATACATTTTTTATAGGTACAAATATATTTAAGTAAATACTCTGTTTATAATAAACAGTATTAAACAGCTGAATGTCCGAGAAATTTTCATAAAGAAATATTCGTCCTCCGACAGGAATCGAACCTGTATCCTATACGGAACTGTCATATAGCCTGACGTGCCTTTAACCGATTTGGCCACAGAGGAGCGTTCGGTTAGCAAGGTCGATTTTACTGTCTTTAAACTTTAATCTTCCATGATTCTCTCACGTACATTCATATCTCCTCATGGCTTATCGAAACGTAAACAAATGACGTCACATATTAAGAAATGGACAAAGTCCGACAATTATTTTAAGACATTTTTATGTTTATAGATTCTTTTTATAGATACAAATATTTAAGTAAATGCTCTGTTTTATAATAAACAGTATTAATAACATTTAAAATGTCTTAATATATATTTGAGAATTGCGAGAGAATTATTGTAAACCTGTTAGTATAGAACTTATGGTTACATTTAGCCATTTCAACTCTAATATGATGAGACCTTGCCGCCAATCTAATACTGCGACGAAATTCATAAAGTCT
>CAHIKZ030000903.1:200000-207500 GCA_903632075.3 Acanthosepion pharaonis | reverse complement strand
GTTTTCTCTTTTCTGTTGCTCACCAACAGATCATTTGCATGATACGTGTTGCGCTTTTTTTTAATACAATCTATTGGTTTAAGCATTTCTCTCGGTGGGTTGCCGGAATGGTTTATGCTTGTTCCATATAGTTTAACGCTCCAAACCATTAATGGTTAAACAGTGGCTACAAAATAACAAAGTACTTCTCCTTAGACATTCAAGATGGCTTACTTTCAAAGACACTTTCGTGGATATATATCTGTATGTGCTCCAGTATATGTATTAATGTTTGAGTGAGTATATGTATGTGTGATTGTGCATGCTTCTCTCTGTGTAAGTAGGTGTATGTTGGTCTACATAAATTAAAGCATTTCTTTGAGCGAGTTTGAAGCTGTACGTATGTATACATACAGTAGCGGCCATAATATAAGGAAAGGAAACAACAAAGACATAAATATGTGTATTACTTAAAAAGTAAGGCATGATGAGCAATGAAATTTTTTACCGAATAAAGATTAGGGTGTAATGCATAAATATTATGCAAAGTTACAAAAATTTACATAATAGTTTTTTTTTAAATAAAGATTAAATGGAACAAAGGAAATAAGCTACTGGACAAAAGTTAAGGAACGATCTTGTTAATACTTGATTGTGAACAAAATATCAACAAAATTTAATATTTGGTAAACATTCCCTTATTTTCAATAACTTCTCTGCATCGTCGACCACATGATCTAATTAAATTCTTGCAAAAATCAGCAGTTATTCCCTCCCATTCGTCTTTCAATAATTTCCATAGGTGATTCTGGTTTCTTTTCTGAGCCGTTTCTCCAATTATCTTCCAAACATTTTCTATTGGATTCAGGTCGGGGCTCTGGGCTGGCCACTTCATTAGGACAATTCCTTCTTCTTCAAATAAAGCCATAACCTTCTGAGCCTTGTGGCAAGGCGCATTGTCCTGCATGAAAATAGGAGATTCATAAAGATTATGGTGTAATCTTGGTACCACATGCTGCTGAAGAAGCCTTTTGTAAATCTCAGCATTGATATTGCCAACTCCTGCAGATGAAATCATTCCCCACACCATCACACTGCCGCCACTAAACTTAACGGTTTTCTTGACACATTGAGAAGACAGTCTTTCACCTGTTCTACGGCGTACGTAAGTTTTGCCCTCAGAACCAAATATAGTAAACTTGGACTCGTCACTGAAATGAACTGTATCCCATTGTGCGTCAGTCCAAACAACGTGTTCTCTCGCATACTCCAGGAATGCCCTTTGGTTTCGCTTTGAAATGAGAAGCTTCGAAGCTGGAATACGGGCATGCAATCCTGCATTTTTTAACCTGCGAGCAACCGTTTTCCTTGAGATCTTATTATCTGTCTCTTCATTAAATTTACGGGCAATTGATGTAGCAGTTTCAAAACGGTTTTTGTAGATATTCTAACAATTCTTCGATCTTCTCTTTGCGATGTTTTTGGAGGTCTGCCGGTTTTTGGTTTTGCATCTAACGTTTTATCGGTTTTATACCTGCTAATTACACGATGAACGACACTTTTAGACCTATGAATAATATCAGAAATTTCTGAAATTGACTTTTTTTCTTGATAGCGATAATGTGTTTTTTTCTTCAAAAGAGAGCGTTTTGCGTGTAGAATTTGCCATATTGCTTAAAATTAAAGTCCTAATGATAAATGAACATTTACTTATTGTTGAAAAGCTCCATCGGGTTTTTTAACAAAGTAAATTAAAAGTTTATGCAAATTATTAACATCGTTCCTTAACTTTTGTCCAGTAGCTCCATTGTTCCATTTAATCTTTATTTAAAAAAACAAACTATGAAGTAAATTTTTGTAACTTTGTATAATATTTATGCATTACACCCTAATCTTTATTCGGTAAAAATTTAATTCCTAATCATGCATTACTTTTTAAGTAATACACATATTTATGTCTTTGTTGTTTCCGTTCCTTATATTATGGCCGCTACTGTATGTATGGCCAAAAATTGGTTTCTTCAGGCAATGATATATATATATATATATATATATATATATATATATATATATATATGAAAATATAGTCTTAAGATCTGCTATATTTATGGGATAAAGTGCTCGATATCAGAGATAGAGCGTGTAAATATAAAAGTGAACATAGAAATCAACACTTAGAGGCGACAGTCTGTTTCATGCTATATGCAATCGTCAGGCCTGACGATTGCATATAACAAACTTTATATATATATATATATATATATATATATATATATATATATATATATGTGTGTGTGTGTGTGTGTGTGTGTGTGTGTGTGTGTGTGTGTGTATTTAGGCAGCAATCCTTCTTTCATGCACATTTGATTGAATACGACAGACAAGGTGCTTTTGATTTAGTTTTTTATACAATTTCTCATGTGATCTGATAATTTTTTTTCTTTTCGAATGATAATTATATGAAAACAGTCCGAATGTCCTTTTTATCCGAGCGCTTTCGGCTACACATTTAGCCACTTTCTTGGATTATATTTTAACTGTTAAATAAGAAATAGTTTGTTGCATGTATGTTTTATAAAATGTTTCCATTTTTCAAAACACGGTCAAGATATTGTGTCCATGTTCAAAGTTGATATTATTAAATGTTGTATTTTTGTTTTTATTAATATATATATGAGATCGGATATGCAATAACAAAAGTGATGGGATCAAGATTTACATCGATCACTATTTTATTAGCACCAATACTCAATATATATTTATATTCATATATATATATATATATATATATATATATATATATATATATATATATATATATATATATATATATATATTTATATATATATATATATATATATATCATTTATATATATGTATATATATACATATTTGCTTACATATATATATATATATATATATGTATGAATATAAAAAAACTCACATTGAGTATTGGTGCTAGTAAAATAGTGATCGATGTAAATCTTGATGCCATCATTTTGTTATTACATATCCGATCTCATATATAATATATATATATATATATATATATATATATATATATATATATATATATATATTTTCATTAAAGACGATAGACAATGTAGAACAATTAAGCTTTTTATTTAATTTTCCTTGTGTTCGAACTAGTGTTTACTTTTCTGGACACAGGGTGTGTAGAAACTGTCCAAATGTTTTATAATTCCGATCGCTTTTGGCTATACTTTTAGCCATTATCAAGAAATGATTTTATTTTTTCAATTTGTGTGTGTGTGTGTGTGTGTGTGTGTGTGTTGAGTTTATGTTTTTAGTGTTATAGAGATTTTTTGTTTTCCGAACACAGCGCAGTATGCCCGTGTTCATAAAATAAGTGAAATTATTTCAGAAATGTTTCTTTTTTAGAAAATCTTGGCAATTTTTTTATTACATGTTAGTTCCCACCTTACTTAATTTTATGACATTTCGAGAAATTACATCTTGTAGCGTTTAATGTTTGCATTAGTTATATGCAGAAGTCCTTGCAGAGATTTAAATTATAATCTGTTTCTTTTGTAAAACAGGACACAACTTTTAATTGCTATCATGAATAAAAATTAAGAATTGTGCCACAAATGTTTCTTCTTCGGTTAAAACCGGCATTGATGTTTTTGCATTTTTTCCAAATATCAGGTGAAACCACAATCTTTTTCTTGGTTTACACTCGCCGGTTCAGTCGCTATAGCCCCCAGGAATCACTTTTTTCGGGTTTACCAGCGTGATAGTTCCAATTATACCAGTCGCCTAATTGTGTCTGCTCGAAATAGTTCTAAACGTGCCACCAAAGAGGCTATGTCTGTGCTTACTGAGAGAAGAAGGCATTGTATAGCGTCTAACAAGTTTGATTTAAGTTTTGATTTCAACTGCTGGCTCTGTAATTGTGTGTTAAACACTAGTAAGTTTTCTATTTCTATTCTCTTCATTTAGTATGCTGATAAAGCAGAATGTTTTGCTCGTAAATTCTCTTCAAATTCTACTCTTGATTCATCTGGAGTATATTTGCCTGATTTCCCACTTAGAGGTGAGTTTCTTTTGAGTGATATGCATAGAATTTCGTCAATGGTTTCTGCTATCACATCTAAACTGGATTATCACAAAGCATATAGACTTGATGGTATCCCTGCAAGAAAAGTCCTTAAGAAAAGTGTATATAAACTGGCTCTTGTTCTCTCTAAACTTAACATAAATGCCTTGCTGTTTCTTGCTTTCCTGTTTGTTTGAAATCCTCTTGTGTAGTTCCAATCTTTAAGATCTCAAGCAAACCATCTGATCCTTCTATCGGCCTATTAGCCATCTACCTCTATTTGGCTCTAATCTACTATAAATAAATAGATAGATAGATAGAAAGATAAAAAGCCATACATAGATAGATAGATAGATAGATAGATAGATAGATAGATAGATAATGAACAGACTGTGATAATATAGATATTGATAGATTGGCAGATAATGAACAGACATAGATAGATAGATAGATAGATAGATAGATAGATAGATAGATAGATAGATAGATAGCGAACTGACAGTGATATATAGCTATATAGGACACGTGGCACAGTGGATAAAGGCGTTAGTTAGATCCAGTGACAGGACCCAAAGATTGAGTTCAATACCTGGTTAAGGCAGTGGAGAACTTTCAGAGGCGAATTAACGGGAGATAACAGATAACTGACATTCATTAAACATGGCACGTGGAACTAGAACAGTCTACTCCAGTGAGCGAAATAAAGGGTTCAGTTCGACATTCCAACCACCTGAAGAAGGCCGGAGCGTACAACGGCCGAAACTTTGTAATAAATATGGCGGCAAAGATGACGACAATAGTCCGAATAATGTAAATAGTGTACATAATACCTCATCTCAGAAATATAGACAGATACTGTAGGAAAAACTGGTTCACTGTGTCTTCCTAGACAATTTTATAAGTCTACCATACATCATTGCTTTGAATATTTCTGTCGCATTTGGTCTGGTGCACCTTTATACATATTTAGAGATTCTTTATAAAATGCAAAGAAGAATCTGCAATGTTACAGGACTTGACCTGGCATATCGGTTTCAGTTCCTTTCTCACATCCATAACATGTCTTCCCTGTGTCTTTTCTGTAAATACTTTCATGGTAATTTTTCTGATGTACTTTCCTCTATGGTACATCAGAACAATAACGTGTATATAAAATTGTAATCACTGTAAATATTAATTTAACCTCCCCCCCAAAAAAAACCCCAGACAGATTGTACATATGGAAACTCTTTAGGATTCATAGAGACTTCGAGGTATTATGGTAGCTTTAATAAGAAAGGTAACAATATAATGTTTTGGAGTAAGTAATTCTGTGATATGCCTGGATCAGTAACTATGGCTAGCTAAGTTTAAGAGAAAACAGACTGAAGACCAGCATTCCCCTATCCCTCCTTTTGGTCTTGTGCCACATTTTTGCATTTTCAAAATAAATATTACTTATGGTACCTAGACTTTACGAATTTAAGTGTAGTATTAGATTGGCTGCAAGATCAATGCAACCGTAAGTTCTATGCTAACAGTTCCTTTTATCGCACTTCTCGTTTGTGGAACTCTTTATGATGTTGGAGGTCTTCTCTTGTCACATTTGCTATATCAAGCAAAAGCTTTGTTATCACTTCCAAAAATGCTCGTTATATTCTAGACTTCGTAGACGCCGGAACTAGTAGTAAGGCCTTCCAATAATATCGGCACTAGTAATACTTGTCCAAATAGTAATCGTCAAATAGTATAATGACCAGAAGAGAATTGTAATCAGTATAGTAGTAGAGTAGATAGAGTGAACGTATAGCAATAGTGGATAGACAAGAAGAGTGAATAGGGATTGTATAGTCATCACGTTACTTATTTTTTTCACTTCCTTTATGATCACGTGATCTACTTAATAATGGAATCGTTCGTATTACTCGCTGGTGATCTAGTTTCAAACCACAATGTCGGCAACGACACTTACTCTTATACAAGATTGGATTCTCCCTACTTTGCCGGTCAAAAAGTACGGTGGGAATGTGTAGAAAAAAATAAAAACAAAAATCTTCCATTTTTCTGCTGAACTTTGCTGAACATTTTGCAGGTTATTTTTTTTTTTTCGTCCGTGTAAGTTCAAGGAATCCTCGCGAATCCTTGCGAATCCTCATTGCCATTTTTGTGATATTGGACGGCTTTGCTTGTCACTTTTGTTATGTTAAATGAAAACTCGTTATCACTTCCAAAAAGTCTCGTTATATTCGAGACTTCGTAGACGCCGGTACTAGTAGTAACGCCTTCCAGTAATATTGGCTCTAGTAATACTTGTCCAAGTAGTAATCACCAAATAGTATAATGATCAGAAAAGAAACGTAATCTGTATAGTAGTAGAGTAGAGAGGGAACGTAGAACAATAATGGATAGACAAGAAGCCTGAACAGGACATTTATTTCTGAAAATACTGAAACTGTGGCACATTTTCTGAAGAAGCTTTAATAAAGTGAAATATGTTAGATTAGTAAACATTTCCCATTTGTTCTTTATCTTATCACACAAATATATATATATATATATATATATATATATATAACAATCAACCACACAATTTCTTTTTTTTCTCTATATCTCTGATGAAGTTTTATGATGTTGGACGGCTTGGCTTGTCAATTTTGCTATTTCAAGCGAAAGCTCGCTATCACTTCCAAAAATAATCGTTATATTTGAGACTAAACACCCATACCAGTAGTAACGCCTTCCAATAATATCCGCACTAGTAATACTTGTCCCAGTAGTAATCGTCAAATAGTATAATGACCAGAAGAGAATTGTAATCCGTACAGTAGTACAGTAGAGAGAGTGAACGGATAGCAATAGTTGATAGTCAAGAAGAGTGAAGAGTGATTGTATAGTTATCACGCTACCTCTTATTTATTCACTTCATTTATGATTACGTGATCTACTTAATAATGGAATCGTTCGTATTACTCACTGGCGATCTCGTTTCAAACCACAGTGTCGGCAACGACACTTACTCTTATGCAATAAACTCTCTTCCGGCTTCTTGCTTTACAGTCAACTTTAATCTTCAAAAATTTAAATGCAATGCCAATCGCTATCTTCTATCGTCTTAATTTTTTTTAAATTGCTCTCTCTCCTTAATAGTGTTTTTTTTTTAAATCATACTCTCTAATAATCAGTAGCTACTTTCTGTTTTAGGAGCTTTATCGCCTTGCTTGGGGTGAAATAATTAAAAAAAAAAAGAAGAAATGTAATTGTTATTATGAACAAGGAGACCTACAACGAAAAAAAAACAAAGCTTTTATTTAATGATAGAAACGTTTATGCAAAACGTCAATGAAAATAAAATAAATTCTGCGACATAAAAAATTCAACAAATCAATTATAAAGCATCTGTAAAAACTGATCGAACACTGCCGTAAAATAAGATTTTATGGTTTAACAAAAAGGAAAGCAGCCATGTATATTCTATCCTCCAT
>CAHIKZ030000903.1:185000-197500 GCA_903632075.3 Acanthosepion pharaonis | reverse complement strand
AACTTTTTGAAATATTTTCATTGTTAGTTATATTAGACTATATTACTTTATAACAGAAGGAATATTACTCATAGTAAGTAAAATTATTTTTCAATATCCAAGTATATGTAAATTACAATTTTAAACCTTTATATTTTAAAATATTATTTTAGTAATATTAATGGAACTTACTACAAAATTAGCCAAGTCATTTCTCGGATTTAGTAAACTTTATTTATTACTTAATTTATTTATTTATTTTAAATATATGTAACCTAAGTAGTAAAGTTTCATATGTATGTACCAAGAACAGGTTAGAATTCATTTTATTTAACTACAATTTTAATTACAATTTTAAAATTACCACATTAAAATTTTAAAATATTTTCATGGTTAGTTTTAATTGACTATATTACTTTATAACAGAAGGATAATTACTCATAGTAAGTATAATTATTTTCCATAACAAAGTATATGTAAATTACAATTTTAAACTATTATATTTAAATATTTAAGTAATATAAATGGCACAGACTACAAAACTATCTAAGTCATTTCTCAGATTTAGTAAACTTTATGTATTAATTAATTAAATTATTTATTTTAAATATATGTAACCTGAGTAATAAAGTTTCATATGTATGTACAAAGAACAATGGGTCATACATTACCTTACATCATCTAGCTTTAGTTATAATTTCATTTTTTCAGGAGGTGTTTTATCGGATTCATTCAAGTGTTTGTAGTACATTTATTATAGAGGTGTTTCGGTTAGGATACATTTTATTTAACTACAATTTTTTAAACGGTGTTTATGTTTTAATACGTTTTAAATTTAACAATTTTAAATAACAGTTTAAAACATTTTTCCTGCCATTCAATATAGACTTTTTTTTTTTTTTTTTTTTTTTATATATTATTTAGGAAAATTTTTGACAATGACGGCATATAATAGCTATTTCATTTCTCTGATTCAGTAAATTTTTTATTTTTTATAAACTTAGTAATATATAGTTTCTCTTGTATACATAGAGGACACGGGTCGTTTAATGATCTACAAATTCTAGCTCTTCTTATTAACTTCCATTTTACTGTAGGTGTTTTATTTGATTCTTTTAGATGCCAGAAATATTTTGAGAGAGATGTTTGATTTTTATATTTATTTATTCTAAATGAAGTTTGATGTTGGTTGAATCTTTTTTTTTGAATTCATGGCTAGTGCAACCTATATATATTTTTATGTTATCAGGATTTTCAATCGAAGAGATATTGCATTGGTATACTAATGATTCAGTGCAACATTTATTTTGTAGTGGGCAATTTTGAGGGTTTCGACAATTACATAGTTTTTGTTTATTTACATCAGTTTTATCTTAATTTTTCTATTGTCTAAATTTTTTGGTTTTGGTATAAGTGTTTATTTAAGATATTAGCATTATGGTTCTTAATGATTTTTTTCTAAGTTCTTTGTACAGCTATAACTTAATTTTAGTGTGTTTTTATTGAAAATAGTACTTAGTTTATTTTCACAAGGGAAATGTTGACTATTAATGTGAGGAATTTATGTCCTAATCTGTTCTTTTACCATTTGGTTATATGGGGGAGTATACCAAATAATTTTTCTACATCTGTTTTTTTTCATGTTTTCCATTTTCATTTTTTATATACGCTAGTTTTGGGGTTTTGTAGCCACTATCTTTTAGAGCCTTATTATAGCCATTGATATGCTCATCAAAAAATCTTGTTATTAGCTGAATTTGTACTAATTCGTTTACTTATAGATAACAGTATATGTTTAATTATAGATGGGGGTGATTTGATTTAGGATATATATATGGGTTTTTGGTTTTTGATGTAAATAAACAAAAAATTGTAATTTGTACTAATTCGTTTACTTATATAACGGTATATGTTTAATTATAGATGGGGTGATTTGATTTAGGATGTATATATAAGCGTTAAGGATTGGTGTTGGGTTTTTGGGTTTTTTTGATGTAAATAAACAAAAACTATGTAATTGTTTCCAATTGCCCACTATAAATATTGAATCATTAGTATACCAATGCAATATCTTTCGATTGAAAATCCTTAACATAAAAATATATATAGGTTGCACTAGCCATGAATTCAAAAAAAGATTTCAAACTTCATTTAGAATAAATAAATATAAAAATCAAACATCTCTCTCAAAATATTTCTGGCATCTAAAAAGAATCAAATAAAACACCTACAGTAAAATGGAAGTTAATAAGAAGAGCTAGAATTTGTAGATCATTAAACGACCCGTGTCCTCTATGTATACAAGAGAAACTATATATTACTAAGTTTATAAAAAATAAAATTTACTGAATCAGAGAAATGAAATAGCTATTATATGCCGTCATTGTCAAAAAATTTTCCTTAAATAATATTAAAAAAAAAAAAAAAAAAAAAAAAGTCTATTGAATGGCAGGAAAAATTTTTAAACTGTTATTTAAAATTGTGGTTAAAACATTAAAACATAAACACCGTTTAAAAAATTGTAGTTAAATAAAATGTATCCTAACCGAAACACCTCTATAATAAATGTACTACAAACACTTGAATGAATCCGATAAAACACCTCCTGAAAAATGAAATTATAACTAAAGCTAGATGATGTAAGGTAATGTATGACCCATTGTTCTTTGTACATACATATGAAACTTTATTACTCAGGTTACATATATTTAAAATAAATAATTTAATTAATTAATACATAAAGTTTACTAAATCTGAAAATGACTTAGATAGTTTTGTAGTCTGTGCCATTTATATTACTTAAATATTTAAATATAATAGTTTAAAAATTGTAATTTACATATACTTTGTTATGGAAAATAATTATACTTACTATGAGTAATTATCCTTCTGTTATAAAATAATATAGTCAATTAAAACTAACAATGAAAATATTTTAAAATTTTAATGTGGTAATTTTAAAATTGTAATTAAAATTGTAGTTAAATAAAATGAATTCTAACCTGTTCTTGGTACATACATATGAAACTTTACTACTTAGGTTACATATATTTAAAATAAATAAATAAATTAAGTAATAAATAAAGTTTACTAAATCCGAGAAATGACTTGGCTAATTTTGTAGTAAGTTCCATTAATATTACTAAAATAATATTTTAAAATATAAAGGTTTAAAATTGTAATTTACATATACTTGGATATTGAAAAATAATTTTACTTACTATGAGTAATATTCCTTCTGTTATAAAGTAATATAGTCTAATATAACTAACAATGAAAATATTTCAAAAGTTTAAAGTTTGTAATTTTAAAATTGAAACTAAAATTAAAGTTAAATTGAATGAATTCTAACCTAAGTTTCTTTTAAATAATACTACACGCACTAAAAAAGAATCCCAAAAAGCAAATATAGTAAAATAAAATTAATATGAAATGCCATAAGATGTAAGCTTTTGAATGACCCATGTCCTTTGTACTTACATGAGAAACATTATATCACTAGGTTTTATATATATATAAAAAAAAAAAAAAAAAAAAAAAAAAAAAAAAATGTAACCTCATATACATACTTAAACTTGAATTAATACATAAAGTTTACTAATTCTGAGAAATGACTTAGATAGTTTTGTAGTCTGGGCCATTAATATTACTTAAATAATATCTAAATTAAAAGTTTAAAAATTGTAATTTACATATACTTTGATAGGAAAAAATTTTTTTACTTACTATGAGTAATTATCCTTCTGTTATAAAAGTAATATAGTCTAAATTAAAACTAACAATGAAAATATTTTAAAATTTTAAAGTTATAATTTTAAAATTTTAAAATTGAAATTAAAATTGTAGTAAAATAAAATGAATTCTAACATGTTATTTATACATACATATGAAACTTTATTAATTAGGTTACATATATTTGAAATAAATAAATTAATTAATTAATAAATAAATAAAGTTTACTAAATCTGAGAAATGACTTAGCTAGTTTTGTAGTAAGTGCCATTAATATTACTTAAATAATATTTAAATTTAAAGAGAAGAAAAGGAAAAAAAAAAAAAAAAAAAAAAAAAAAATTTACATATACTTTTGATATGGAAAATAATCTTACTTAATATGAGTAATTTTCCTTCTGTTATAAAGTAATATAGTCTATTAAAACTAAACAATGAAAATATTTTAAAATTTTAAAGTTGTAATTTTGAATTTGTAATTAAAATTGTAGTTAAATTGAATGAATTCTAACCTAAATTTCTTTTTAAATAATACTACACGCATTAAAAAGAATCAAAAATAACACCTATAGTAAAATAAAATTAATATGAAATACCATAACATGTAAGCTTTTGAATGACCCATGTCCTCAGTACTTACATGTGAAATATTATAATAATAGGTTTATATATAAAAGAAAAGTTTACTGAATCAGTGAAATTAAGTAACCATTTCTGCTGTCATAGTCATATACAAAAAAAAAAAAAAAAAAAAAAAAATGTAACCTCATATACATACTTAAACTTAATGTTAAAATAATCCTACATAATATAATGGATTCTAATACATTTAACTGTTCTTAAAAAGAATATAGTAAAATAAAAATTAAAAAGGAAAATATTTCAAATCGTAGTTAAATAAAAAAAGTTAAAAAAAATCTTTAATTTTAAAAGATGACGTTGAAAATTTTTTACAGTTAACAATTTTTTTTTTTTTTTTTTTTTTTTTTAAATTCAGACGACATCCATTCAACCGACGTCAGGTTTCAGTGTAAAATACATCCTCACCCCTTACCAAAATGTAGCTAATAACTGATACAATGATACTGTCATAAGGAAAAATCTAGACACCCCGTGTTCAATTTGAGTAGAATATTCTGTAACCATGGAAACGTGATTTTAGCTGTGTATTTAAAACCCGTAAATTTTAAAAGTTACTCCAAAATTCGCTTGAAGATGAAATAGAACTAATGCTTTTAATTTATTTGCAAAAAATAAAATTAGGGGTTTTAGCTTCTATTTTTGAACATGGTTGAACTATGTGTGCGAAAATAACCATATTTTTTTTTTTTTTTTTTTAAATCAATTAATTTATAATATATATATATATATATATATATATATATTATAATTATAATTATGTTTTAAAAAAATATGATTCCTTTGCTACATAAGACTTCTAACGTTTCACAAACGATAGCCGAAACCATCAATATAATTATTAAAAATTAAATTGAATTAAAGTATCAAGGCCTGTTTCATCCTCAAGCGAAAATTTAGGTATAACCAATCTTGAAATTTACACATCTTTATAAGCATGTTCATTCGCAAAATTACTATGGAAACGGTAGGGCGACCATTTTGATAAGGGGCCTAAGAGTTAATTTTTATCCACATATCAGTCACCTTCGGAAAGAGATCAAACCGATGTATGGTCTGGGTATCCAATCCAAAGCGAATGATGACATTCATGTGCACACATCGTCTGATCAGTCACAGCGAAAAATAGCTTTTGGCACCATAATATGTGGTTAAGTGTCTAGAGAACTTTTTTTTATTTTATTTATTTATTTTTTTATCCTTTTATTATTTACTTTTATTTTTCTAAAGGGCTGTTTCGCACTTAAACGCGTCGTACTGAACTACAATTTGTTTTTTGACCGATCCATAATGGCTTTTTCTATCTTATGATTGGGTTAAGTTTTTAAACCTTTTATTAGACTATGAAATTTAAATTTTTTTTATGCTAATTATTCAATGCAAAAATTTGTTGATGTCGACAGAAAACCGTTAACTCATGTCTATGGTTTAATAATTTTTCATTATTTAGAAACATAATAATGTGTAGTTTTTCATGTAGGCATAAAGGGCATAGGTCATCCCAGGTTTTACAAGTTCTTGTTCTATTTATTATTTTCCATTTTACTTTTGGTGTTTTATTCATTTCTTTTAAATGCCAAAAATATTCCGTCAGCTACCATAGGTACACTAACAGTACCCTATATAGGGTGGCTGTAACGTTTCAGCAGCCCTATATACTGTTAGTGTACTTATGGTAGTTGACGTATAAGTTTTAAAATAAAATAAAATACTAGTGCTTCTAGCTAATAGCTGATGTCGATAAGTGCCTCTTGTCAATAGACCTTTACCTGTGAAGAATATAAAATTTGGAATGTAGGTCATGATATCACGTGATACCTGGTACGCGTTTTCGCGCTTATATTTCTTCTTTTAAAAGGAGTAGTTTCGATGATCCTGAAAAAAAATTTTTTTTAAACAGACAGACAGGTTTCAATTTAGTATACGTATATACATATATATTTATATATACATATATCTATATATATATTGGAATATATATATATATATATATATATATATATATATAAATATATAAAATAGGAAAGAACTGGTTAGGTAAATAATCCAAAGTCCCTTAGTATTTTTGTTATTATTAAAAAAAATAGTGCTCGATGCAGAAGTAGAGCATAAATATAATTATTTATTTAAAAATATGATTCCAACTCGCGACATAATAGGTCTCATGTTTCAAAACAAGAGCCGAAAACTTCAATATAATTATTTGAATTAAATTGAATTAAAGTAAGCTCTATTCCATCTTCAAGCGAAATTCCAAAAAGATTCCCAAAAAAAATTCTCTTGGATATGGATATAAATCCGACAGTATGAAAGAAAAATACAGAAAAAACAAAAATCTGAATATAACATTTAACATTAATACTACATAAATGCATATTCAGATTTTTGTTTTTTCTGTATTTTTCTTTCATATTGAAATATATATATATATATATATATACTACTGAAACTCAACAAAGTCATTGGTAAATTCCAATAATAGATCTTTATTCTGTAATAAATACAATAAATAATAAATTAAAGAGAGAGAGAGAGAGAGAGAGAGAGAGAGAGAGAAAGAAAAAAGTTAATCTGTAATCAGCTACTTTGATGTGAAAGAATTTGTGCGCGGGCGCGCGTCATTTCGATGAATAAATAAAGGGAGGAAAGTATTTCATGTCGTTGGGTTTCGGTTGTCGTTCCTGATTATGTTATGTCACTAGTAGTGATTTTCCAAGCGTAGCTCAGATGTGGCACAAGGCCGAAAGTATGGGGCACCCAGTGAGGATTGAACTCACTATTCAGTCGTAACTGTTCTAGCGAGACAAACTTGCTAACCATTACACAGGCTTGAGGTGCCCTATAGTGATTTTTCAATGCGTAGCTCAGATGTGGCACAAGGCCAAAAGTGTGGAGCACCCAGTGAGGATCGAACTCATTACTCAGTCGTAACTGTTCTAGCGAGATAAGCTTGCTAACCATTACACCGCCTTGAGGTGCCCTATAGTGATTTTTCCAAGCGTAACTCAGATGTGGCACAAGGCCGAAAGTATGGGGCACCCAGTGAGGATCGAAATTACTACTTAGTCGTTAATGTTCTAACGAGACAAGTTTGCTAACCATCAGGAGTCTTTTGTAAAGTCCGTAGAGTAGGATTTTGTGGAGGAAGCGTAGGAGTAGTCAGACTAGGCGGTGGAGGAGAAGGTACCGGCGATTTGCGGAGCCCTAGTTGCATTACAATGTGTGTCGTTTTTGTGTGCGGGACTAGCAATTTTTTTAGGTCGTAATCGTCAGGCCAGAGCTAGTCGCAGTCCTCTATCTTCCACGAGTGTGTTTTACACACCCGATTCGGGTAGTCAGGGTCCAGGCTGCACCCAAGTGAATCGGGCTGTATGTACTCGGCAAGCAGGTCTTCCGCCAGCCGTTTCCTGGCTTGACAATTTTCTAATCATTTTTTTTTCGGCGACTCTAAATCACAAGTCTCGAATAGGAAATTTCTCGCTAGTCACGCTCCTTCGGGTTGTGTGTCTGCGTCTATGCTGATTTTCGCTAAATTCGTTGTTAATGTAGGCGTCTATGTGTTTTTTTTCCCCAGATAGTCAGCCACATTAACGGGTTAAGCTCGATCTTACCCCATTCCTTTACCGCAGGCATTGCTCGTTTTGTTTCGTAGTAATGCATGCAGTTAAGTAGGGTCTGTTTGTCGCCGAGGACGAGTCTCCACGGATCCTCGTTTGACGTGCTGATGCAAAGTGTACGTCTCAGAATCTGGTGTTTGACGTTTACGTACATCTCTGTATCTTCGAGAATGCACTTCGCTTCCTCTATGTTGTTGGGGGTGAACCACATCTCGTCGGTATAGATGAGAGTCTTATCGACGCAACTCCCGAACGTGAAGTTGTCGGAAGCCTGGCATCTCATTCTGCAGCAATTCACCAGTGCGTTCTTGATCGAGCGCAAGATTTAAGATGCTGACTCCCGTGATGTGTAGACTGTTTATTTTCGGTGCTATTTTGTGACATACCTCGAAAGTATATCTGGTGAACTTATCTATGTTTATGCGTGTTATTCATCATGACGGTCGTCTTCGAGTATAGAATCCAGAGGTTAGCAGTGAATATTTCGAAGACAGTAGGAAAGCCTTGTTCAGGTTAGCAGTGGATATTTTGGTAAAAGTAGCAGAGCATAGTTCGTCCTTCTGTTTCTCTTCGCCTGACAAGCTGGACTGGACATTCGGGTAGAGTAAACAAAATGGCCGCCTTTATACACGACGGATTGAATATTCTACGTCTTCTGATTGGTTAACCTTCTATTGGTGGACTATAAAGTGAGTCAAGTCATTTGGGCTAACTCACTAGTTACATATTATACACAAAAAACTGCAACAATGCGGTGATAGCTGCACCACTCCTCGAATATGTCTAGGCTCTTAACTATTGACCAATAGTAGTTTTTTTTTGTTGGAAATATTCTGTCTTAGCTCTAATCTGTTCCCATATCGGGTTCATTTTTATTTCTACGTGACAATCTGTTGCTGCTGGGCTAATGATGTTGTTCAAGTTATGTTTGTTGCGGTGTATGGACTCCCCTGTTTTTTCTGTAGTTCGTGTTTTTTGTGTTTTTGCAGTGCACATGACGTCCTCCACGTCGGTACTGTTATTAGGTTGGTGCAAAAAAAATGACGTAATAATGTCGTTTTTTGACGTATTTTTAAGGTCAAAAAACGACATTATTACGTCATTATTTTTGCACCAACCTAATACATGTTTCTCCACTGCCTGAATCCGCCTATCGGTCAATTTTTCGAGCACCTCCTTTCGCCCACTCGTTTCTATGTTTCCAGCTGCGACGACGTCTCTCTGTGTAGGTTCTTGAGTGAGGTAGACGCATAACCCGTACGGGTTGTAAGCCTTTTGGACGGAGACAAGGTACGGACTCACACCTCTTGTTTTCAACAGCTTCTTTAGAATGTTGAAGTCTGTGTTGACTGTGCCAAATAAGCATGTCGAAATGGTCGATGTCGCTACTGTTACACGACCCGGCCCGGCCCGGCCCGGCCCGGCCCGGCCCGGCCGTCCTTGTGGTACACTATGATGGTTCGGGCAGTTTTCGAGCACGTTCATTAGATATTTCTTTTCTTCGTTCTCAGTGCCCCTTAAACAACTCTTCGCTGGTAGTAGACCTCCGTCCCTTGGCATTCTTATTTAAAATTCTAACGGACTGTCCCACCTGTATATCCAGGTGTACGGAGTTAGCTTTTTGTCGCCCCCCCTTATCTCGTCTTCCCGTTGAACCTTTCTCTCTCCGCGTAGCTGGTGGCGTTGTTGCTGCTGGTTTCTGCCAACGAATGTATCATGTGTTGTCGGTCTTTACGACTTCTCGGACTTCTTAGTGTGATGAGATGTGTTGTCGCTTATGTGTCTAATCGACCGTCTTGTTCGATTCTGCCCGTTTAACAGATGTTTACCTCTTTTATAATCTACTTGTTTACGAAGTTTCCACTTTTCACTCCCACTGGTGTCTTTTCTGCCACGTCAGTGAAAACCTTATTGGTTCTCCCGTGGACCAGCCCCTCTGGTATTTGGCCGTGGAAGTATCTGTTGAGTGGCACTATCAGCGATTGGTCGTAATATATGTCAAGTTCCCACCATAGCCACTGAGCATGCCTCGATTGAAACTGGAACCATTTCTGTTTAACAAGTGTAATATTGGAAGGATCGAGAATTTTCTCATACAGTCTCAGTTACGATGGACTGGTCATGGCTTGAGAATGTCTGTTGACAGGATACCCAAGATCCTAATGTACAGCCAGTTAGATCAGGGCTACAGGAATGTAGGACGCCCATGGCTAAGATACAAAGACAAGCTGAAAAGGAACTTGTCAGCTGTCAATATACCTCATAACATCCTCGAGTGCTTACCCTTGGAGCGGGTAGAATGGAGATGAACGTGTTTTAGTGGATTCAGCAGTTTTCAATCTGCTTGTCTGAAACATCTCCAAGAAGCGAGAGCAAGAACTAAAAGGTCAGCCAATCTAACAGTGATCTCATCTCACAATCCTCACTTTTGCTCCATATGTGGCCTCCTTTGTAAATCACTAGCGGGCCTTAAATGCCACTTAAGATTATCGCACAAAATTTCATAATGGAATCAAGCTGTCAGATCCTCATACTTCAAAACCGACGGCAGAGTCTATTATTATTATTATTATTATATATGGTAAAATATATGTATATATATATATAATAATAATAATATATATATATATATATATATATATATGTATATATATGATAATATATATATATATATATATATATATATGATAAAATATATATATGTATGATAATATATATATATATATATATATATATATATATATATATATATATATATATATATATATATGGCCTTGGTTAGAGCATTGAAGGAACAGAATACTAGCTATGGAAAACAGAAGTGTTTTTTTTTTTTATTAATCACCCGTTTCAAATTCCAAATATAACTGAAGTGTTCATTTTTATGTTGTAGTGATGTCTTCGTTCAAAATAGCCGAGAATTAGCGTTTGGGTTTATTTTGTTTCGCAGCATATCAACACCAAAAGGGTTATTTAATGCCGTCAGGATTTTTTAGAATAGATTTGTATGAAAAGGATATATATTCCTTATAAGAAATCAATCTTTTTTTCTAAAAATGTATTACTGGTATTTTTACTCTAAAAATATATGTTCATACAGGCATGGTGCCTTGATCCTAGTTTGAAAGTTAGCTATTTGTGACCCTAACATGTGATACCCCGCCCCAGAATTAGGACGGCCGTATTTAGAGAGTGCAAAAGGAACAGAAGAGTAGGTAGAGGACAAAAAAGAAGTGGCTATTAAATACTCATACATAGAAATACATGGAAATACTCGAGTAAATCAAATACTACTCAAATCCTACTCTAATGTGGCTACTTATTTATATGTAGGAGGAGCACGTGATGTAATGATTAGCAAGTTTTTTTCTCGCGAGAGCAATTACGATTGAGCAGTGAGTTCGATCCTTATTAGGTGCCCCATACTTTCGACCTTGTGCCAAATTGAAGCTACGCTTAAAAAAATCATCATTTTTTTTTTTATGAGTAGGAGCAGTCCATTGTCACAGTAATAGGGAAGAGCAGGAAGTACAACAGTTCCCTCCCGATGAAGTGAGACAAGCGAGAAGCAATTCGTCGAATTATTTGATTAAATCTATTACCTTGATTTAATTCTTGCTTTGCATTGCACTTGGCACCATTAAAAGGTAAATCCCACCTTCCAAAAATTAATTTTAGAATCATTTGTAAGGTTGGATTTCTTTCTTTCTTCTTTTTCTTTTTAAATTTTGATTTAAAGAAAAAAAATGATTTCTTTTAAAATTTACTTTGTTATTTGCCTCAAGCAGATCTTAGGATATAAAACGCATTAAAAATGATGTTATTCATTAAAAAAATATATAAATAAAACAATATATATATATATGTATGTATATTATATATATATATATATATGTGTGTGTATGTATGTATTTATAAACAAAAATTTTTTCGAGTTATTTGCTTCTTGCTTATCTTATTAATACTGCCACCAAATTAGATAAGTTAAAACGAGATATTGCTATTTTTTAAAATTTATTACCATTTCGTGTCATGGATTAGACAAACAATTAAAACGTGTGCACCTCTTTTTGTGCCTTCGATGTGTATAAATAAAACCATTCTTGAATTGAAGAAAAACGTCTTGTCGCTTAAAAAGTAGAAACAATGAAACAAGTATGTGTCTTCTTTGTTTTGTGCAATGCGAGCTCATTTGAAAAGTTTCTTATTGTCGGTGACTTATCTCTGTTTTTCTAATTCTTCCTGATCATGTTAAGCCATATCCATTCTAAAACAGTGTTTGAAAATATAAGAATAAAAAGAAATAGAAAAAAGATTACATATTTCTCAATTTTATTCTGTTAATAAGATAATTCTGTTAATATTATTAGGATTTCCAAAGTAAAAGGTTCGGATTTGGGATAAAAATAAAACCTTCTAAAGTAAATTAAATTTCAGATTATTAACGAAAATCTGATTTGGTTAAGTCATATATACTTTCCGTTTTTATTTGCCAAATTTATTACAAAATAAAATAAAATAAATAATAAAAAA